>VZRQ01004937.1:873049-893100 GCA_013397975.1 Machaerirhynchus nigripectus | reverse complement strand
ATAGCCTCAATTTTGACTTCACTGCAGGTTTTTATTAATTTTGGGAAAGTGCAGTTGTTTTGTAAGGTCATAACTGCGGCTCACAGAAGGTATTCGGCCTCCTGCGGTTCAAATCGGATGCATTATTGACTCGAGTTTGTCATGGCTTTAACATTCACAACAAGTGCGAGGCTGGCATCAGAGTTTAATATCTGCATGGCCTACATTAACTGTGAAGGCAGAGGAAGGGCCTGGCCAGCCTCCTGTGAGCACTGCTCTGATTTTTCCAATCAGCCACGTAATTAAAAAAATGAAGGACGTAACTGCTCTCGGACTGTGGTACGCAAGGCTTCTCTTGCTGTTGCTTTAACAAGGCTGTGGGAGCTGGGCACGGTTGATGTTGCTCTGATGGTGATTGTTGTATTTTTAAGGATGATATTGTATGCCTACTTTTGCACTGCATCAGTTGAATGAAGTGGTGTGCACAACATGGGAGGTTTAGGATAAAAGGTGTTGAGATATTACTTTACAAATAAATCAAATACTAGCAACATGGTTAATAGCGTTGTGCTGTGCAACTGTTTTAAACCACTCTTTGTAGGTGCAAGATGTAAAAAGTTTCTCTGGAAGAAGCAGGAATTCAGTCTGGGAATCACCAGAAGACTTTATTTCTGCTCACTATTTTAGACGTGTTACAAGCTTCAGTTGGGCCCTAGGGACATGTTTAGAAATTACAATTTTCATGTGAGTCACTGATAATAAAATTGTTCCTGAAGATCATCTGAAAATTGTTTTTAAGTATCTGCCTTCTTAATACTGTGATTTTATTTTTATAATGCTTTAAAAGGCAATAAATTTAACTGGGATGAAGGTATAAAAATATACTTTGAATAAATTAACCAAGTTCAGTATTATATAGCAAACAAATCTACAATCTAGTATTATTTACCTGTGTGGAATTTCTGAAAGTGCTTTATTAAAATTCATTTTGTTTATATTTTAATGTGCCTGCACACTTAGGTGTTAGGCAGGGAGTTACTTGTCTTTAATTTAGTACTTAAGTATTATAAGTAATGAAATATCTCTGAGCTGCTCCTATCTAATGAGTATTTGGCTGATGATATTTTTTTTTATTATAATGTGAGGACTTACAATGACCTAAGTGGATTATCTGTGACATCACAGTATTTTCTGTGACCATATGTTTTTGTACTTCAAGTTTTGTTGAGCGTCTGACCTAATTAAGCCGGATTATAAAAAAGAAAGAATAGATTATTAATTGAAAATGTTACTAGTATGCTCAGTCATCTTTTCTTTGTGAAACTGTGATGGCAGACAGTGAACTTTTTAGCCTTTCTAACAGGATACAGTTCCCAGAATTGAAGAAATAGTGATTGTTGTTTTTGTGCAGTTTTTTTCTTTCATCACTTTGCCAGCCTTTGCCTGACAGCTACACTGAGTATCTCAGTTGCTTCCTGCAGATTTATTTCCTGGTCTCACACAGTTCTGCCAGATAACCCCATGTGCCCTTGGTTGGAGTGAATGCAGCACTGCCAACAATGGCTGCCTAGAAATTCCATGCAGATATGTAACACATTTGACAATGATTCCTCCTAACCAATTAAAATAACATCTTTGGATGAATAGGATGATTTTCTTTTACTGAAGCAGCTCTTTTTTTTTTTGTTTTAGTTTTCCTTTTCTTCCTTCTTTTTTTTTTTTAATGTTTTTCCACCTCTCCCCCTCTCCCCAGAAGGGAAACCATAGATTAAAGGTTAACCCATGAGAGTATATCTTTCAGAAGTGCGTGACCTTGTTTGTATTTTAATAAAAAAAAAAAGAAGAAATCTTTAGAGACAACTGTTTCAGTGCAAATACTGAGTATGGTTACAGATGGAAATGCACTCTTACAAAAGGCACATCATCGGAGGTTCTTTATAACACACACCCACCGCTTGCCAATTTGGTGCTGCCACTGATGCTGAATAAAAAAGGGTATTTACCTGTGACATCTGATCTTGGCCAATATGTCAGTGTGTTACAGAGCTGGGAAATGATTGGAATACTGCCTGTGGTGCTTGTGCTGATGGATCCCAATTGATGTCTGTCAATCAGCTTGTCAGTAAATTTTAAAAAAAGAAAAAACTTTGTTGGGAGATAGGTAAATAGGCTTAGTGCCCTGAATATACATACATTTAAAAAAAAAAATCCCAAACAGCTACTACACTGGCATCAGTCCGAATTGGAAGGTATTTTTGGTGCACGTTGCAGATTCAAATTTCTGTCAGGAACAAAAGAGAAACCAGGATTATCTTTGAGAAAATTAGAAACATTACAGGGATACTGCCCAGCTGGTCCAAAGAGTTGTGCTTCTACTTAAATCTCAGATATAGCTAACTAGCCATATTGCCTTCCTAGTAACGTTAAACAGCTAATTTGATTTAATATGTCCATTTGATTATTATTAAATAATAATTAGATTAAAAATAATGAAAAATGTATTAAAATTACAGCATACTGGCACTATAGTTCCTTATCAACAATAGAAATATTTCATGTTACTAATAACATGTCCTGCACTTTAAAAATATAAATTACTAAACAAGACTTGGGCTGGATCTTTGACAGGATGAAGGAATGAGAAGGGCACAACAGTATGGTTCTAATAATGAATTTCTGGTTTTAATTATTGTTTAGAGAAGCTTGTTTCATTTGAGAGATTATCGTGTGGGAATATCTTTTACATGTTCAATTGGCACTTTCAATTTTTGTGGTGCTTTCCCCCCCACCCAGTTCTTTGCCATTTCTAACAAATTCCTCAACACATTTGAACTTGAGTGATCATCTCAATAAAATATTCAATTTTTGAAAGGAATCCTCTTAAATCATACATTTAAATACAAGAATTCAGAATTCAGGGGTAGTATTGAGTCAAAATGGAAAATATTCCTTGCCTTGAAGCTGGAGTCATGTTTTTGTAATAGGTGTTCACGCTCACCTCTACAATTTGATTCCACAAAGTCATAAGCACGTGTCTAATTGCATGTGTAGGAGGTGCTTGTTGGCATCAGCAGGATCATGTAGAAGCAAAGTTTAACATGCAGAGAAATAAACATTTGCGAAAATCGAGGCTATTATGCCTCTGTTTAACAAAAATAATTTGACTTGGAAAATTTACTCTCTTAATACCATGTTCCAAACTAGTTAGAAATATGATACATTTGTAAATATGCTGGAATATCAAGAAGCTCCCAGCTTTTCTAGTAGTGAAGGAAAACCCATCACATACTGCTGTATGGACACATCCAGAACACACAGTTTCTATTTCTAGAGCTACTGTCTGTAGAACAGTGGCTTGCCAATCTACATATCTAGTGTACTTTGAAAGGAGAGAAGCAAAAATGTGTATGAGAATGAGAGGGAATGGGAAACAGGTATCAGGCATCAGCGGGAAATAACTGTGGTTAATCCCAGGCATCACCAGAAGAACTGAGCAGCCAAGAAAAAGTGATTGCAGCTGTACTGAGAATATCCATCATTCCAAATTCAATCCTGCTGTAGTGTTACTTCTAAGCAAGTACCTTTCCTGACAATCCTGGAACACTCTCCTCACCTTCATTTTACAGACCCTGGGACATACTCATAGAATTTAGTTTCATTAGCACATAAATAAGAAATTGAGAGTATAAAAGGAGTTTAGGTCAAGTCATGTCTATGGGCTTCGGCTGCCCTGGACTGCTGTGCCTGTTCTTAAGTCCTTGTCATTCTTCAGATGGTAACTCCCACTACCTGCAGTGTGGGGTAACAAGTTATTTATGCCACTGAATCAGCACTGACCCACTTAGCAAACAACACATCCTGGCGTTACCTTTAGTCCACAGACAACATGGGTGGCTTGCTACATATTCATGCCCAGCCTGGTTTCTGCTGTCGTATGAGCATCCATCATTCCTGGTATCTGCCATGCCTTAGGCTGCCCACCCAAATCCCTGCACTGCTCTCCCTTAACTCACTGTGCTCTGTGCTCCTCATGTCTACTCAGTTCCACCCATCTTGACTCCCTCTCCTCCATAGCCAGCCTGATCCTGCTCCTCCAGCTCTGTTTCTCAAGACCATGTAAATGACAGCTGTCCCTCTTCTACCATCCGAGTTGCTTCCATTCCCTCCCACCTATAATTTTGCTGCTGTACTGCTGCATCTGGATTTTTGTACCAGCAAATACATCGGTCGTGTTTGCCGCTGCTACTCCTATATCCAAGCACAGCTCTCTATTTATAAATGGCATAACAATCTTCCATAATAGTAAACCTTCCCGAGAAATACCATACCAAGGACCAGCAATGATTTTAGGCCCAGTCATTTTGCATTGGGAGAGCCAGAAGAGCTTAAAACTAAATTATTCAGACCATTTCTATGTCTAGATAAACTCTGTGAATCATTTTTATAATGATATAAAAATTACTTCACCTAAAATGCTTTGGGAAGTTACACCTGAGCATGAGGGGAAGCATACAGAATTTCAGGAAGATAAATTCCAGCTGAAAGAAAAACTATGTGACCCTTGAGTGGGGAGTGACATTGCAAGGAGAAGGAGAGAGCCTCCTTTTCTCAAAGCAAACAAAATATTTGGGTCTGTCGGGAGCAGGCCAGCCCAGCCCCACATTCTGTCTCACTGTGGAATACCTACTAATATGAAAACCAAGAGAATTTATAAAAACCCCATAATTTATTTCTTTTCCCCCTCCTCCCCCCTTAAAAACTAAGGAAAAAATGTAAAGTTGAAGAGTTGAAGCCAATGATGTGTGTTACTGTTTCTTTGTGAAAGGACAGTTTTCTCATCCATGTCTTAAATTTAGCATCTGCTTTTGTTCAAAATAGGGTAGGATCAACTTCAGGAGACAGTGAAAAGGAACTGCAGGATTCCTGGGGGAGGAGAAGCCCACATGCTTTAACTGAGTGCATCTACACTAACAGGAGGCCTTTTAAAGGCTTCCTTGAAACACAATATTGTCTTCCAAGGTTAATCCAGGATAGTAATAATTAATTGTAAATTGAGAAACGGCTTTAATTCTTCAAAACTAGAAAAACCTGATGCACCAAGCCCACTCACTTAAAGGGCCAGCAGGAAGAAGACAATGTGGCCTCACAAAGTGGGAGGTTTGCAACTGTTTGGCTTTTAGAAATGAAAGTGAAATGGGAATGGTTTTCACTCTCTCTTTCTTATAAATTTAGCATCAACAAATGTTTTAAAAATGCATTTGCTTGATGGATTAATGTGATTTGTGTCTAGTGTCAAGTAAGCTGTGGTGGTGTTCTTTTTGGCTATCTGGACATAGTTTTTCATCAGCAGAAATCACTGCAATTACATGACCAATAGAAGGCAGAAGGTTGATCATCAGTGATAAAGCTCAAGATGGATTAGTGTCATGTTTCTTATATCTTTGTGCCTTATCTTAAAAAGCTATCCTGAGTTCCTTTTTTTTTCTGGTCCAGCTCTTAGAGTTTTTTTGTTTGCTTGTTTCCTGCTACTTGAGTGAGAACCATTTAAAATATTGGTAGGTTTTCATAGTGCAGAAAGAAGGGCTTTCAAGCTGCAGTTTCATGAGTAGCTGTTTACTCATAGAAGTGTCACCATTTTGAGTAACCAAAGATTTTAGTATAATATGGCATAGAAGCATGTTAAAATATTTAAAACAATGCCATTTGATTATTTTTGCTGGTTACATTCTCTCAATTTGCTTTGCTGTGAAGATACCCTGGGAGATAACGTAGAAGCCATCAGGAAAAATCAACAAGCTGGATGTTGGATGGTGCGCCAAAAAGTAGTCATGACTAAAATTAAGCCAAAAGAATAATAAGTAATAGAGTCAGAGCCATATTCTTCTTGTAATATTGGATGTGTTTTAGGCTTGCTTATTTTGACTGAAACTTCCACTTGCATTCTTGAGATGTTATGATGCATAAGAAGCTGCCACACTGTGATCGTTGTTTTGTCTGTCTTTAAAGGCGTACGACGGGTTTGCCAGTTTGGGAATATCACGATTGCTGGAGCCTTCGGACATGGTTTTGTTAGCCATCCCTGACAAACTGACTGTTATGACCTATCTCTATCAGATAAGGGCACATTTCTGCGGCCAGGAATTGAACGTGGTTCAGATAGAGGAGAACAGCAGTAAAAGCACATACAAAGTGGGTAACTATGAAACGGACACAAACAGCTCTGTCGACCAGGAAAAGTTCTATGCGGAGCTGAACGACCTGAACCGGGAGCCCGAGCTGCACCCACCAGACAGTGGTTTGGCAGACTTTGCCTCTCAGGATGACTCCGTGTTTGTAAACGACAGCGGTGTTGGTGAATCTGAGAGCGAGCATCAGACTCCTGACGACCATTTGAGCCCAAGCACAGCTTCCCCTTCTTCACGCAGGACTCGAAGTGACACGGATCCACAGAAATCCCAGCAGAGCTCTGGAAGGACTTCTGCGTCTGAAGAAATTGGGAAGTGTAGCAGTACAGACACAACACAAGTGCCGCCTGTGTCGGGAAGGAAGAAATTGCTGATAACTGACACTTTAGACTTCAGTGACTTAGCACATGTCAGTGATCAAAAAGAGGATACGTCTCCCACAGTTGCTTGTGAAGATAACAACAAGAAGAGACACCAGAGCTTAGACAGTACCCCTGGTTTCTCAGAGCAAGAAAAGCTGGGATGTATAGGATCCACAGAGAGCACAAGAGCAGATCCCAGTTCACCTGTCACAAAACCGAGTTTATCTCCTACTTCTAAGCCTGGATACTCCTATAATATGGATACAGATCTTGCAAAGAAACCACATGCTTCTCTGAGGCAAACAGAATCTGATTCTGACAGTGATGCCAGAACAACTTTAAATCATGCAGATCAAACTGCAAAAACAGCCCAGGTAAGTTATTTATGTCTGTGAGTTAGGATGGAGATGCTGTCCAAGTTCTTTCTCTGTGTTTGTAATTTACACCAAATCTTCAGCATAAATGGTGAGGTGAGCAGTGTATTTTTATTTTTGGGCAATAAATATTTTGCCTGAGAAGTAGGTGGTGCTGAAAAACAGTCATTACATGATAAACTAATTTATAGAAATGGTCCTACTGTTGATCTTTCCAATCTCGCTCCCTTTAAAGAGAGTTGTGTTCTCAACTCTCTCAAGGATGGGACCAAAACATTAGCACTGTCCGTGGCAACACATTTCCTCTGAGTGTTGCATACTGAAGCAAAAACTGGGAAAAGATATCAATTCATTAGGAAATGTAAAGCTTTGAATACCTTAAAATTTACTAAAGGTTATTTCAAAATCTTTTCTGGGAAGCCACAGAGTCTTGTGAACATAGCCAGGATGGTGCGGTAGAAACTCCAGACTGTTAAATTATTCTTCGTTCCATAGGGTGGCCTAAGGCATGTTACTTCACCACAATATCATTTTCCTTTCTATAAAGATAACACTGTATGCCCACCTACCTTGCAGATTATTGTGACAATGAAAGTTGAGTATTATATATATGCTGAGTATTATCAATAAATCATCATAAAAATATGTAAAACATGTTATCACCCCCATTTAAAAAGATGCCAAAGCAGACTTATAATTTTACCCCTGTGAAGAGTTTTCTTGAGTTTGGGCTTTGTGCCATTAGCTCTGGTAAGAAAAGAATATATCCAGTCTTCTGGTAGTGTGAATTGCTTCAAATATTTTTATGGGTTTTTTTTCTGAGTAAGCACCATAAAGATTCATTTTATTGCAAGAGAAGCAGTCTATAGATGGGTGATAGTGACCAAATATTGGTTCCAGAGCCAGCTAATTTCATTCCTTTAATCAGTGAAGTCTTGTGAGGTTTCTCTTCATCATCATCATCTTTGTGTACTGGATGAGAAAGGAACAGCTTGGCCCATACAGAACAGAAGAGCAGGGGGAGACAGGATTTGTTCTCTGTGAAGATTTTCATGGGCAAGGATGTAACAGACCGAGAAAAAGCGAGAGTTGGCTTTAAAGGCAATTTTTTGTTGTTAATTACCTGTGCATTTGCACGTGGTAATAAAATCTCAGATGTGAGGCTCCCTCTGAACCTACACTCAGTTGCTGGTTAGAGTAAACCACCTCCATTTCCACGTGGTTGTTGCAGTAGCACAACAGGCAACACCTGCCCCAGCTCTGGCTCGTGCAAAGGCCTAGAGATGCATTTTCCCCGTCTTCACAGGTGACCTTGACTAAGAAGCCGGCCCTTGGGAGTGTGTCTGTCTGGGAGCTGCTCATGTTCTCATGTTGCCTGTGCAGAACCCCTTTTGCTATTTCTGCTCTGCAAATATTCTCAGTCCTGTGTATGAAGAAGGGACTTTGTTGTGGATATTCATAAATTCAGTAGAAGCAGATATTTTTGCGGAGTTTTTTGCCTTGTACCCAGCCTCTTTGCGTTCAATTTAAGTTATAAGTGAGTGGTACCCATGTAAGTAGCCAACAAAGCATTTTTGTTGTAGCCATATTTGCATACATATTAAAGTAAATAAGTAAACACATAGCACGTTTGACATGGCTTCTATGAAGCCAGTTGGGTTTTTCCACAGTTGCAGTTTAAAGGCATTAGATGTTGATAGAAATTAAGTTTTAAGGGGAAGGAAGAGAACTCCTATTAACATTATAAAGGCCTCTGACTTTTTTTTTTAACATTTTGATCATCTTTTCATTTCTATAGAATGCTCTGTCACCTCATGAAGACATAATTCATGTGGCTCCTGACCTTCATTGTATAGGAAGGCCGCTGGCTATTAACTACTGTATAAACGTTCAGTACCCTGCGGCTGCCTTGCTGTTAATTATATTTCTTTATTTTTAAGCAACGTATGTTGTCAAGACAGGAAGAACTTAAAGAACGAGCAAGAGTTCTGCTTGAGCAAGCAAGAAGAGATGCAGCATTAAAGGCAGGGAATAAACAACTAACCAGTACCCTCATCCCAGCCCGCAATAAGCAGCTGAACGATGTAAGAAACAATGGCCACTCTTGCAGTTTGCAGAGTTAAAATGCATTTTATGTGCTGTTGGGGCGGGGCATGTCCTTGCAGAACATTTCTTCTCCGTGTTTGATGTGTCGTGTGTCCTTCATTCACTTTTGAAGCCTGTTTCTCCTGATGTTATGGCCAATAGAAAGGTGTCTCCCACTTCCCTGGAAGCGGAAGTCTGGGAGCACCTTCTTTCATTGGCACTATAGTTTCTGGTGGGACGAAACTCAGAAGCCACTTGTTAAATGATAGTGAAGTAATTTGTGCTATTTTTGAGTACTTCTCTTTCAGTTAATGTAAATAATTTCCTTGAGCCTCTGATGTGAGCTCCTTGCTGATTTAGAGGTTTTGTTGCAGTGTTTGGAGCTGCTTGCATCCGTCTTGTAAAAGAGTTGATGGAACGATTCCTTTTTATCACCAAAGTTGGTTATGCTGGTGAGGGGGGGAAGTGGAGCTGGGGAATGAACTCCGGTGTTGAAGCAGCTGTGGTTGCATCTCCAGTGGCTTCCACAGTGACCTGGAAGGATCCCTACTCTCTGGAGATGAAAGCTAATTAATTTTTATGCAAACCTTTGCAATGCTGGTTTTGTGATTCTAACTGTTGCCCATTAGAGACTGTACTGGCAACTGAGAATGTAAATGTAACTGTAAATGAAAAATAACGATACAGAGAAAGGCTGGAATCTTTACAGATTCCCACCTTTCAGAGCTCAGTCCTGAGGGGCAGATTCTGCTCTTTACAAAAATGGGATCATACAACCAAAAAATGAAGACAGTGATTTACACGTTTCATTTCATTCTGTTAATTCTTTTGGATCCATGCTGGTTTTTCTTTTTTGTAGAAATTCCTCTCTGTAGACTGACACTTCATTTTACTTTGAAATATATTCATATACGCAGACGTCTTATTTGTATAATGATATATGAACAAATTCTTTTGTATTTTGTTTTTTAAGTTTTTCCTAGATATGTATATTTTAGTATAAATTTCACTTTGGACTTTTTTTTAAAATTACCTTTTCATAAAGACAATGGCATTAGAGGAGAGTTACTGTAGGCAACTACTCAGGCAGAAACAACTGTAATTAAAGTTGCCTAACATTTTTTATTACAAGCTCCTATTTTCAAAGGTTTTACAACTTTGCTAGTATTTCATTGTTTGAGCTGAAATCTTCCCCATCAGCTCTTCTGCCTCAGGGTAATGTTTTTAATTTTTTTTTAACTTAAAAAAAAACCTGTTCAGTTATTTCTGTGTATTTGGTTGGATAAAGCATTGTTTTACCCATATTAAAAATAGATAAAATTTGGGAAGAAGGTTAAAAAATCTGTTCAAAACAGTCAAAGTTGTGTTAATACCACAATCTTGTCAGAGAGCCTTGAAGTTCAGAAAAGTTCCTAAGTGTCAGTAAAAATTGTTTGTATGGACATTGCCCAGCAAGAGCATCTTTAACCATTGCTCTCCTAAGGATCGGGGCTCATTCTGATGCAGGTCATAGGATTGGGAAGCAAAACTTTCTCTTTTAGACTCAAACTCCTGCTGATGAAATCCAACCAGGAGTAAAAGGAGCTGCCCCACTGGCATACAGAGAAGAGATGCCCTGGGTAGGTGACCATGTGAAGTTAGACAATAATGAGGATGGTGTCCAGGCCATGAAAAGCAGCTGAAGGGTAGGAGATGGTGAAGGGTTTTCAGGGTCAGAGTCAGGACTGTGTAGTTCAGGCAGCCAGATTACCCACGGGACCTTATTTTGTTTATTATAGAAGCTGAAAAATTAATTAGAAGCCTGCAGGAAAGGGAAGGGCAGTCTCTTAGGGCAGCTTGGGAGAGCCGAAGTTTGTTGCTGCCTCCATCAGAAGCTCAGGGAGAACTGTCCTGGAACAAATGGTCCTGGCCCATGTGAAATCTGGGCCCTCTGAGCAAACTGTAATGGCTACTCTTGACTTGAGTTGATTGTCACATAAAAATGACAAAAGCTCCTCAGCTCTGAAGTGTGTTGTGGAGATGTGATTTGGAGACTCTTATATCACTATATGAAGTTGTTATATAATAATATACATTATATAAAGGTGTGTATAACATGTATGTATATGTTATATACATATCCATTCATGTGCATATTCTGAAAGGGGATGCATGTGTGCATCAACATATGTAGGTGTAGGATAAAACACATTGATTTCTGTATTACTTTAACATGTTTGATATTAAAATTGATATTGTAGAGATGAGGCATTTCCATTTGATGTAGTTCTGCCAGTTTTCTACAGGTCTTTGCTCATTTGATTGTTAGCATATAGTACAGACTTATTTCTATTCATGGTTTTTTGGTCATTAAGGTTAATAATAAGAACTTTGACTCAAAGCAGTGTTGTATGTGTCAGTGTGCAGTAATGTGTAGTAGTGTGTTATCCAAATGAGAGTTGTGATAATGAGAATCAGCATTTAGTAGTGGAAATTGGACGAGGCTCATTTTCGGGATGGATTGAGATTCAAAAGAAAAGTGTTTAAAACAGGAAGATCTAATTTTAAATAAGAAAACTTTGAAGAGATAGTTCAGGGGCAATACTTTTGAAAGTAACTCTTGAAGTTTGCAATTGCACCTTTTTTGATACCTTCTCAGAAAGAGCTTTAAGCGTCCTAATCTTTCAGACTGTGCTCTGACTGTCAGTCACCCCAGCTAAGCGAAGCCTACGGAGTCTTTAGTTACTTTAGAAAAGTCTCACCTCCTAGGCCTTGCTGTTACTGCTTTCCCCGTGTCATATGAGAACCAGGAATTGCTGCTTTCTCAGTGACCAGGTGAGAGCAGCATTCAGTGCGTGGGGTTGGACAATGTGCACGGTGAGGACGGGTTGTGTCACTGCTCAGGGTCAACAACAGGGAGGAAATTTCCAAATCTATACCACAGCCATAAACAGAGGTTTACTTGGTGTGTGCCCGCCTGATTTGTTTTGGTAAAAGTCCATTTTGAACAACAGTGCTCCTGTTTCTTTTCTAATCACAGAGCATAGCCTCATTTCTCCCATTTCTTCCCTCCTTGCAGCATGGTAGAAATTTTTTCAGTGTTATGTCTGCTTATTTGGTGCTTCTCAGAAGCCTTCAATCTCAAGCTGTATGCATTCCAGACAGCATGTGGAGGTATGCATGCAGGTATTTGAAGTCTAAGAGGAGACTGCACTGATCAGAACCTCCTTGAAATCATGCTCATGTTTTGGGAGGATCATAGCTGTGTCATTAAAATTGATGCAGTCCTTTGGAGACGAGAAGAATTAGCTTAAGAGCTCTGTGAACAGAGTTACTGATCCCCTCGTGGATCCCTTTCTCTATGGTAGATTTATAAACAGCTCAGCCTTTCTGCTTGCTTTCTTGATGTATGTGTGCATGTGGTGACTCTTTTACGAGATGCTTCTGTCATTTGCAATCTGATATAGCAGCTGTAATCACTTAGCTTTTAACCAGGAGAGCCCTTTTATTAGCTTACTCATTTTTATTTAACTTGCCTTTTCTCATGGTGAGTATCACAGGGCTAGAAGGAACATATCTGCTCCCACCAGATGCTGTAAAATATCAACCTGTAGTGATGGTTGTTAGCAGCGGCAGCTTGGCTGGAATGTGATGTTGGAAAGGTGAGGAGACTGGAGCTGGGCTGTGCGACCTATCTGGCAAAATGACAGGCTAGAGGGGACCACAATGAGTGGGAAATATTCAGAAGTCATGGGCCTAAAGGGCCTTTCTGGGAGGGGAACCTTCATCTACAGAACATGGGGTAGAATCCTTAATTCCTGAATCTCAGTATAACTCTGCTGTCAGCAAATATTTGCAAAGGCCGTTGGCAAAATCTTTTTATTTTCTTTTAGTGACTGGTCCACATAAAAAATGGAAATTTACTGCAGCTGTCATTTACTCTCTAAACTCAAATGGCTATGGTTATGGAGTCAGCATGATTACAGAGAATGGAATTAGGAGTTAAGAAATGCACAGGCAACTTTAATTAACCTCCTTTGTGTATATGCATTATGATGTAGTCTTTAATTATGTGATCACATACTATTTTCCCCAAAGCAATTGTGTCTCATTTTCCTCAGAGGATAGAGGTGATGTAGAAGTCTGTTTGTCCAGAGGACCTCTGTGCTTTTGATTGCAGAAATTGGAAGGTGTACGACAAACGAAGCAGGGACTGCGAGGAGTGAAAAGATGAGGTCATGGTTAAGGCGCTTGAAAGAATTAAATGTACTTCTGCCTTTACCTGAGTTCATGATCAGTGCCACTAAGTCTTTTGAGCCAAACGTCCTCCAGGTGGTCACTATTTGTGTATCCTTCCCTTCTGGATCGCTTTGAGGGAAAAGTTTGATTTGCAGATGTATTGAGCATCCAGGTCTGTCAGGGAAATCAATTGGAGCTGTGCTTGAGACATATAAAGGGCTGTATAAAGCTTAGTATACTGAAAAAACCCCCAGGTAATAGGCTTCCCAGAGCAAGCACCCAGCGACAGATCCTTTTAGCTGTTCAGTTCTCATCAGAAGAGCAGGATAATAACTCTTCCACGGAGTGTTGTGAGAAGGGAATGTGATTAATGCTTTTGAGGCTCTTAAATACCATAGTGGTGGGCAGTGTAGAAAGAAATCAAGAAATTAACAATTCTGTCTTCAGAGCAAGATTTGAATATTGTGGTGTAAAGAATAATGCTAAATATTGATGGGCCTGCATATTGAGCAGTGAAAATAAACCAAAGTATTGAACACCACTGGGTAGAGCTCAGGTCTGGGCTGGAGATAGTGAAAGTAAAAGGTGGTGCCACCACAAGGCTCTGTTTTAGAGTATACAGAGCAGGATGAAAATTAAGATTATGCCCACTAGTTTTATTTCTGGCATCTTCTAAATCCTGTGTCAAATTCTTTTAACTTGTTTTTGTAAGGTAGACAGCTTTAGCACGGAAAGCCGTATCTAATGGAATTCATGAAAAATAGTGCTCATCTGGCAAAGGATGTGCTTTTCTCCCTACCAGGGGCCACAGATCATTTCTGAAGTTATTTGCGTTTTGCATGAGCTAAGGATTCCTCCTTGATGAATTTAGGTGCAGGATGGGGCCACCCATATATGGATTTGGGCAAAAATTTTGCATATTGAGGATCTGGCATAGATTCTGGGATGCAGGAATTCAATAGCATGATACCTGGAGGGAATCCCTCTGTCTTCTGCCTTTTGTGAAATAGGAAAAGAGTAATTCTTTCTTCACAGCAGCATTCGAGTTTAACTACGCTAAAAATTGCAAGGGACTCCATTTGGACAATAAGTATTTAAATCCAGATTAGTATAAACTGACTTAGGGGGGTTCAGAGAGTAATCCTGATGCTGCTGCTGTGCTTAAGTGCAACTGTTGCTACCCTGCTTTCTGTACAGAGAGAGATTTGGCTTTACCATCTCTGCTACTGTTATTTTATATTTATTCAAGCTGAATGACAGCAATAGCTGCCTCAATATGTATATATTGAAAAAAAGAAAGATTTGAAAGAGCAGCGGTGACTGTGTTCAAATCTTTTAGCAGATTTTGCAGATACAAAGTACTTCACCAAAAAGCTGTCTCCTCCCAACACACGAACACTGTGTGCAGAGGGCAGAGGAACGGGCTGTGCCATGAGATTGTTTCTCCTTGCTCAGAATACTGCTTTTTATTACTCCCTTGCTCAAAGGACTTGTTGCAGCTGTATCTAATTCATTTTTAATAAGCTCTTTCTACTTCAGGTGTCAATCTGTTGTGCCCATTACTTTTCATTTTCATAAATATTTGAGTGCAAAATGATAACTCTTCTTTTTGCATGCACCGGACTAGTGGAAATGGAAGTTCTTTCTAAAAAGGTTTCAGAAATTGACAGAATCTGGAAGAAAATGAGTCTTTATGACCTTTAATTTTGATTGTATACATTTGCACAGATATAGGATATGCTGACTGCAATAAAATGAAAACAAAGTATTATTTTAAATGCTCAGAAAAAAAGTTTTAATAAATGATCCCATTTATTGATCATGTTCTGCAATAATCTGCTGCCCCTCTGAACTAGTAAGTTCCAAACGATCCAAACTTTTCTCCGGTAAGTAAACTATAGCCAGCATGAGCAGAAGTGGTACAGAAAGCAAATTCAGTTGACAGAAAAATAGAATATTTTCATTTGACTGAAAGATGCCTTAAACTCAAGGTAGCAATGCGAGTGTTCTTTCCTCCAATTATTTTGTCAGGTTCTTGAAAATGAGTACAAAATAGCTTCATTCAGTATTTCTTTTTCTGCATCAAACCAGAATCCCTACTTCTGTTACAGTAGGAAAGGCACCCAGTTCACTGCTGGATTTTTTTGTAGTCTCCTCAGTTGGAAAATAAATGTGTGTGATTGAGGTAGTGATGTTAATTCATTTAAGGAAGCACTCTCAAGTTATTCCTGTCTTGTTTTTCTTTTTAAAAAAATAGATTAAAACCCTGATCTTTGTTAATTAAACATCTAGCATGAGTTTATTGAGGTGTAGGACTTTGCAGGTGGCAACCTTGGTCTTTTAATATTAATTGGAAAATATTGATTGAAAAAAGACTAGTCTGTCATGCTGATAATTGCAACCAGATTTAGATATGATCACTAGATCTTCCCGAGATTACAAAGAAGCAGTTACCATCTAATTGGTAAAAAGATTGAACATTATTTTGGTAATCCCTGAGCTTTGGTAACTTATTCGCTGTTGTTCATTTATATGTCTTGTCTGTATGCCACTATAAAGTGGTTGAATATGGTGTCAGCTGATAAGACTATGCTGTAGAGTATTTACATTTCATGAGCATTCCAAGTTTTCTAGTTGTTTTAACAATATACTTTCCTTTAACTGGAGGTTAGACCTGCTGACTGAACACTTCAAACCCACAACTGACCTGATACTTACTTCTTTATAGCGACACGCCAAGGTTGAGATAGTCTGATCTCAATTCCTTCATGGCAAGAGCAAGCAAGTTGTTTTATTTAACATTCCTCAATACATGAAAAATAAAAATAATCTGTAACTTTCGAAAAAGGTTCTACATCTTTTTACTTCATATTTGATCTGTTTATGCTCTTTCTTACTATGAAGTTGTATTATTTCACGGTACAAAAATATTGCTGTAGACAAGTCCGTGACGTAGCTGGGAAAATAAATCAATTAGTGCAAGTAAGCTAATTTTGAAGAAGAATTAGTATGCACTGTCAGTTTTATAGCAGGAAGGATTTCCTAAATAAAGCATAACCTCTGATAATGCACGACAAATGCTAGCAGTTTCAGTTTTAAATACAAATGCTTGAGTTTCTCGGCTGATTTTTATTGCTGGTATTTCTGTAAGATGTATCTGTTTACAGCATTTAAGAATCTGGCCTAAATATATAACTTTATTTATTATGTGGCTGTAAATTCAAGGTGCTGCACAGTCTGCAGCCATACCAGTAACTTGTGCGCTGACAGAAAATAGGCTGACAGTTTATTAATGGAATTTTGAGATGATCTGATCAAAATCAGTTCCAAAATTTTAGCGTCTTCGGTCCATTTATAAATATTAGCAAAAAAAAAAAAAAAGTCTGTGTTTCAGAGCTATCCCTTTGTGTGCAGAGTGAGACCTGGGTTTCTCAGCCCCTGGAATGCTCTTTTTCAATCGCTGCTAATAGCTGTGGACGTTTTCCGTGTGGATGTTCAGTACACGCTGTTGTGAATCCCAGGATGATATCGCCGTTACTTAGAGCTGTATTTTGCATTGCCTATTCTGTTATTGCTCAGCATGCACAAGGGTAGAGTTAAAATCTTTATTCATTTCATTTAAAAATGTTTCTTTTGTTCTCCTTATCGTGTTCTGGCTTTCCCAAGGATATATGCCTTGAACGAAAAGTCACATGTGCATTACTAATTGTGTGCCATTGTATTTACAGTTCCTAGTGGTGGCACTGTGAAGCTACTAATTCTTTTGCTTCACTTGATGTAAAATAATCTGAGTGTCTTTGATAGCAGTGAAACAGTATTAATTGTTTTGTACATTTCTTGGTCACTCTTCTTAGGTGGTCTTCATAATCTATTAGAACTTTCAGCCAGATTTTTGTAATGTCATGCCTCCAGCAGTGATTAAATTGGTAATTAATGAACAGTCCTTGGCAACATAAACCACATCCCGTTAATTTTCCCTTTTGAGTTTTTCGAAGTTGTCGTCTCTGTCAGAAAGCATTGCGCCACCTTGCTACGGCCCCTTGGCATGGAACCACAGCGACGGGATTTTTTGCAGCCATTAGTAGATCAGAGCAGTAATTTCACAGTATTTTGGTCAGGGTAATTATAGTACCAAGTACCGAGTAGAGTTGGGAATTCACACAAGAAGTCCAGAAATACCAGGTGAGCTTCCTTGTGTTCACTGGGACGTTATGATTAGTTTAATTGGGCTTTGTTTGATTTCAGCCGCGGAGACTCTTTGTGCCACGGCACTGCAGCCACTTTCCACTTTAGTGTTTCTGACCTGCATTGACAGGAACTGGTGCAAAAATGAGCTCTTTGAAGTGGGACTCTTTGGAGAGGGCAACTAAAAAAGGGGAAGAGTGATGTGTAAGTAGTGTACTGTAGCAAAGCACGACACCAGCCCGAACACCCCACGTTTTGCGGGTGATGTGATTCAAATTCTTTCATATTTTCAACCGGAACAGATAATATTTCTGCTACATTTGTGCAAATCTCAAGTAAATTACTGCATTTAAAAACACGATCTGTTTTTAATCACTGGCTTTTACATAGCACCTGCTGTTCTACCTTCCTTTTGAAGATACAGTTGTTTCTCTCACCAGAAATTCTGTAAATCATCTATTTAGTCCTGCAAACAAATCTGGGCGAATGCATTAATGAGACTGCAGCTGCACTTAGCAGTTCACATGTCACAAAATAGTAGGTAAAGGCATTCATACTTGAGTGACTGACTATAGGTGTAGTGGCCTTCAGCAGTACATTGTGCACATTAAAGTTTAAATAGTCACTTGCCTGTTGGCTTCTAAATGAAAGGACTGTCACTGGTCACTTCTCCTAAAGCCTTAATGAAACCAAATAGTTTGCTACGAGTTTGGGCCTAACCATTGGGGTGTTTCATGCAGTCTTGTCAGTTGATGTTCATGAATTGACTTGAACGAAGATCAAAGTGTTTCTCAAAATGGAGAAGCGGGGAGAGAGACAGCTCCTTCAATTGCACCACAAGAGCTAATCAAGCCATCAGTTCTTTATGCACTCTGCGTGCCTTTAGAATTTAATACCCAATGGTTTGTCAGGACAAATTGAAATTCGGGGGTTGGCGGGGAGCGGGGGGGAGGTGGAGAGTGTCCCTCCTCAGCCTGCTGAAAATAAAATAAGCACTTCACTCTTCCAGAGGATCATTTTGATAAATTTTATCGTTTAATATAAAGCTGCAATGTTGATTAAATGTTTGGGGTTGAAAAAAGAAGTTACAGTGAAGGATTCAATGGGCATTATGCGCCTTAGCACTGAGTAAAGATTCAGGTTTAAAGTGAAAGAGAAACTAAACTCAGGGTGATTTTTTTGTTTCTTTGATTGCTAATGAACTTTTTTTTTGCTGAAACATTTTAAATTGGATTCAGAAGATAGATTTTTGAGTGTCAGTTAAAACAAAGTCATGTGAAAATGCCTCTCTCTCTCCCTCCCCTTCTCTCTTTTTAATTGATATGATTTAGGCAGAGGAAAATGGTAAGGAGGATTTTTCTATTGCAGAAGCAATTTTTAAGGGATTTAGTCTTATTTAGCCTGAAGGTCTTCACACTAATGAGAGCACTTAAGTTACGTCCAGGCGTTGATTAGACAGCTCATCTATCAACTGGAGCATGAGAATTTGTATTTTAGGTACCTTTTATACATTATAATTTTTTTTTATTACTTTAGACTTTATTTTCCACAAATTTTTAATTGCCTTCTTTCACATCCAAGTTGTCTGTAATGCAGCTGGCAGAGCACAAACACGAACAGGGAAATACTTTATGTTTGATGTTGAGTACATTTCGATACATTTTGATAATTCCGAAATTTTGGCAATATCGGAACTGCATCTGTAAAAATTGGTGTGCTGGATGCAAATTGCTATGAAGATACATTCCTTAAACCACCACAAGCTCCCTCAAAGTCTATATGCATTTATTCAGGAAACACAGAATTTTATATATATATCTTAAAATGCCCAACTACTCCCCCACCCCCAAATTGTGAATGCTCTCTCTACCTGTAGGTTTTTTGCCACATCTAAAACACAATAGCATCTTAATTATTTTCTGAACCATTCTGAAAAGTACAGCTTTTGTAACTTTTTGACATTTCAGGTTTAAAAAAAATTAAAACGTTGCCACCAGCTTGCACTATGAGCAGCCTGTAATAACAGTTAAAAAAGCTTTCTGAACTATTTGACAAGATTTCTTAGTGCTGAGGCCATATGCTGTAGCCTTTAAGCTATTTCTTCCTATCAGTTTCATTATCACCTGCCTCTGAGTCTCCAATATCATCAGTAAGCACATGCAGAATCATAATTATGCCATGTACAAGTTCTTTGATAACATGTACAGTTTTCTTCTTAATTCTTTATCAAATGCATTGATCGTGGCATGTGTGCATTGATCCAGGTCCACCATCTGGCTGTGTGTGATAAGCACAGTGGCATCTTTGCATTTCCACTGTCATTCATTGCGCTACAATTTGGCTGCAGGGGAGTAGTGGCTGGGATTAGCCCTGTTCTGCTACTTACTTGCATTTTAAGTTGACACCTCTACAGCGGCTCAGACCACATTACAAACTGAAACACATACGCACGACTTAGTGATGTGACACTCCTCAATAAGCTTACTCCACTAGCTACTCAACAATCTGTAATTGGATTTGTAGGAATAACAGCAAAAGATTTCCTAAGAATTGCTGGGGACAGAAGGTGAAGTTTTCTCATTATTGGCAAAAGGCTAGGTATAGATCTTAGGCGATTGGTATTTTCCATTAAAAAAACCTGCCAGCAGTTTGCAGGACTTTTT
>VZRQ01004937.1:853086-868276 GCA_013397975.1 Machaerirhynchus nigripectus | reverse complement strand
CGGGGGGGAGGGGGGGGCGAAGCTTTCCAGTTGTCTTTTTACTGTGTACTTTACCAAATAAATTTTTGATAGAACTGTTGCTCTGTGCCTTCTGGGGAGTTAAAGGGTGAGAAAGCAAACAAAGCCCATGTGCCATCCCGCTGCCTCGAAGGGCCCAGGCAGAATTGTCTTTCCAGGGGAGGACATTAGGCGAAAAGTAAATCAAGGCAATCTGATAGGGAATCGGGCCTCTGTCACTCAGAGGCGAGATATTGTGCTGTGTCCATATACTTTGTTTACTGTAGGGTTTTATGAGTTGTAACCTGCCCATGCAAGCTGTTAATGAGGCTAAATCTTTCTGCTTGAGGATTGAATTACAGCACACCTCTGGGCTAATGGTTATAAACAGAAAGTCCCATTAGGGCTGCATTCTGATTCAGTCATTTGCATTTTTTCTATTGTGCCGAGAACAATGCTGAGTAAATAGCTACAAACAAACAATTTACATGGAAATGGATAAAATGTACCTAATTAGTATTTTGCGCTGGTTTTATTAATGATTGCTTAAACTAAATAGCACTTAGCAACAGCTCTCACCAGCCTCTGCAGGTGTGGGATGCTCAAGTTTCTGGGTTGGTGGGAAGGCTGCCAGAATGGCTCTCCAAAATTAGGCAGTTTGTTATATTCCACTTAGTTCAGGTCAACAGCCTGTACCTGGGATTTATCCAGGTCTTTATGTCAATAATACAAACTTATTGGCAGATTAGATTTAAGCCAAGCACTGACTTTGTTGCACTTATAAACATTTCTGATACAGAGGGGAGGGGAAAAACAGTCCTAACTTTGCAAAAATCCCATGTTTAAGGTGAAAACTGAAACGGTTTCCCATATGGAAACTGAGGAGTCTTACAGGTATGTTTAAACACATATTTTTATGAAGTTTTTTTTTATCATGGTGGGTTAGTCTTTTACAAAATTTCATGCTGCAGAACTTTGTTTATTTATGTAACTGAAATATTATCATGCTTCTAAGGTATGAGCTTTAGTGGGACAGCACTATCTGGCATGGTTCCAGTATGATTCCTTTAATTATTGACCAAAGCCCTACTAGCAGGATGTTTTAAAGGGATGCAAAGTCTTTTCTGCTGTGAGAGCATCTATTGTTCTTGCAGTAATTTTCTTTTTTTTTTTTTTAAGAAAAATATCCATTGAAGTCAAAGAACATGCCTCAGATTTGATGCTGCTTTACACTTTGAAGTCAGCTTGGTGCTTGGAGTAACCAAGAGCAACATCTGGCTTCTCAGTTCAGTTCTGTGACAGAATACTACTCAAATGACTAATTCAATTTAGTAAAACCATTTTATAGCCATAGTAAAACTTTGCTCAAATCACTCATTGGGTGTGATTACTTTGAGACTAAAGTGTCTGCAAATTTTCATCAAGGTGTTTTAACAGAACATCATTTATTAAAGCTTAACATTGCAAATCATCAGGTTTCTAATGCAGCAATAATTTGGGGAATGCTTAAAAAAAATAATCTGACGCATGGATGTCTTTAAAAATTGTGGTGTGACACCCAACTGATATCGAGCGTCCTATTTATAATGTGGGCCAAGCACCATGCTGTAAACCAGTTCCTATCATGATGATCAGATTGAGAATGAAATTGCATTTCTGTCAATTACTGAGTTGGCAACTGTTCAATATATCTTAGCAGCAAGATGAAGAGCGGCGTCGGCAGCTGAGAGAGAGAGCTCGTCAGCTAATAGCAGAAGCTCGATCTGGAGTGAAGATGTCAGAACTTCCCAGCTACACTGAAATGGCTGCAGAAAAGTTGAAAGAAAGGTCAAAGGCATCTGGAGGTGAGCTGAGGAACCTTGTACCTTATTCCTATGGCAACCTAGAAGCCAGAGACCTTTTTGGGTATCACTTCTATTCACACTTCAAAACGTTGTTGTTCGTCAGGTGAACGTATCAAAAGACCTGTCTGTAGATGTGTTTCCTAAATCAGCGTTGTGTCACTTAATTTCCAACAGTTAAAAGAAAAATATGTTCTGTGAACAAGTAGCTCACGTTGGCGCATTATTTACAGATTTCTCATTACCCACAGTTTTTTAGAATACCATCATTGTTGGTTCTCTTCAATATATATTTTTATATAGGAACATGGACATAATTTTGGAGGGGAAACAACATTTGAAATATTTAAGAAATGTTATTTTGTATTAAATGTGTTCAAAAGAGAATTTTAAAGGTGGCCTGTGAGAGGTGGGGGCAACAACCTTTTGATCTTAAATGGCAGTCTTTTGACAGACCACTTGCTTTTACAGGTTTTGAGTTGTAATATTGCTATAATGTTATTAAACTGACTTTGAAATACCATTAAAATTCATATACCTGCCAGTGCCATGAACTGGAGTAATGTAGTGTCACTCAAACTCAAATGGGTGCTGAGCACACGTTTCAGTGCGGGCTTCTTGCTATTTTAATGTCTTCTACATATTCTAAGGGAAATAGAGTTTCTCAAAGTAACTCTTAATCATAAGCCAAAGTGTAAGGAAAATGCAGCTTGATACTCACAATGCATGTAGATTCAACAAAAATATTTATTTCTTCTCTACTACATGTATTTTATACACATAGATATTTAAATATAGTCTTACTGCACCCTAAGCCCTACACTTCTGTTCCATTTAACACCAAAGAGAAAGCAGTGAGTTGTACTTCTCCCTTTGGGTCTGGTCTAAAACTGCTCTCTTTGCCCAGTAAACCAGGCTTGCCAACATAACTCTCTTTTGTGATAAATAGAGAAATTACATCCTTGATGCCATGGCAGTAAGGCTGAGCCAAGGGACACATTACGTAGGCCATGGTGTTCCTCATCCCCCTTCACAGCTTATGACTCCCCATCCTACACTATTTCATTACTCCCTCCTCACTGTTTCATTGTGCCTGTACACAGCAGTTCCTGCCATACCTTCCCTCAAAGTAAGGTCTTTGTCTGGTTATATCCTGGGTGCTCAGCTGGATAGCAGTGACCCGGTTTTGTTGCAGTGACTCACTTGTAGAGGTGCTAAATATCCCAGTGTGCTGCTTTCTGGGATGTGGTCTTCCTGTTCATATTCGTCTCTGTATTTTGCCGTTGGTCGTCCCGCCCTTTGTTCAGTTTGTAAACAGTCTCAGAGGTAGCTGTGCATATATATTAAAAGAAATCTGTATTTATTAGAGGGAGATTGCATATGCACCCAGAGAGTTTAGTGTTATTAAAAGAGCAGACGGTATCAGAGCTGATGACAGCTCATTTAAAAAGTTATCACCACTCTACCTGTTGGGTTTTATCCAGTATAACAATTTCACAGCTTTCTACTTTTGCACTGATTTATACTTCCTAGTTTGATTTCTCTTCATTCATACAGTAGTTTGGCCAACCTATTTGAACTTCTCTTGGACTTAAAGTTTTCATTCCCTGTCTTGTTTTATTCCTCTTTGCTTTTTTCATGTCAATGTGCATTTTATAGCATTTTCTCCTGCTTCCTCCTTCTCAGGAAGCTTTCCTTATGGCACATCTTCCATATTATTCTACCACACTACTTTTCAGGTGCCACACCAAATCTCCACTCAAGAAATTCATTCTTCTAAAATGTAGTAGTTCTGTGAAATGGCACCAACACTTAACAAACCAAATGAGTTGGAATTACTTCTGGGTTTAGTCTTTTTCATTTTTCAATTTCCACCAAAAATTAGTATTTAATAGACAGTCTCCTTATTACTACTGGACTCCGAATGTTTTCCCCTAACTGCATTCACATTTTTATTGTGTAGAGTCCTGTATTCCCTACACAATACCCAAGACAAGCTTATTATCTTATGTCTTCCAAGCTCTCTTGCCCATTATACATCATTAATCTCTTCTTCTGCATTGATTGCAATTACTTTCTGATTTACAGAAAGGGAATGTACCAAATAATTTACTCTCAATTCAGTTATTTCAGAAAAAAGTGACTTTTCAGATCTGGGATTTTGGAGTTTTTAAAGACTATCTTCTTCCTTACAACTGTAGGTAAAAACATGATCTCTTTCATTGTTTCTATACGCTCATTAAGAATTTCATGCTTTGGCAGTGGTGCAATATTTTCTGTTAAAAGGCTTTATTTAATCAAGGTCTGAAAAACTCAAATGCCTATGGCAAGTTGAAACTTTCCTGGATAAGCAGCATCCCTAGCTATGAAATTCAGTCTTTTTCATAAGTTATTTGGCATGTGAGACAGAAAATACTTCTTCCTGCCAACTGCCAGAGGGTTTGGGATGGCAGCTTTGAATTTATTAGATGTCCTACTAGCTTCAGGCCGATAAGCGGATGCCTTGAGATGGATCCAGGGACAGTATCAAGATAGAGATCCAAATATCCCCCCTTTTTCTAGCAGCAACAGGACAAAGGAATTGACATACTATCTAGGAATTGTCCCTGTGCAGTGGAACATCCGTCTACTCTTCTGGGATTTGGGTGGTGTGTTTTCTTTACTCACTGGCACATCTCCATCCTTTATTTGAGCTGGCGTCGGTGTGAGGAAGTGGCTGGAACCCGGGGGTGGTGAGGACAGGGTATGTTCAAGATTTCACTTCTGAGGCAATTATTTTTAGGGAATGTACATGGTGGCACAGCCTTACTCATCATGCTTAGTCTCCAAGTCATGAAACAAGTGTTAGGTCCTCAGTATTTTTAGCAGGCAGTATTTCTATCTGTCGGCAGTTACTGCTGTAATTTCTTGTCCTGACATCAGATTCTTGTACACGGAACCAGTATTTCAACTCTGCATTTCTTCCATTCCCCGCCTTTGCTGCCTTTATTGCTGTGCAGAGGCTCCTGTCACATCCTGCAGCCTTAAAGCGAACTCTGTACCTGAAAGTAAATAAATTAAATATCTCACCGTCCACAAGCCCAAAGGATTTCCCTGACATACTATTGAAGGCTGGAGACATCAAGATGGCTGGAGACATCTTGAAGAGCAAGTACTGTTTGTGCAGCTTCTCCCAGTAACGTGATCCAGCCCCCATCAACGCTTTTGCTTCGCTATGAAAATTATTCCTTTTTCGTTTAATCTAGAAATTGATGCAGTCAGCTGCAGCTCCTTCACATGTGGACAAGCTTAAACCAAGTCAAGAGAATATCAGTTTAACCACAAATTAGGCCTGACCTTAATCTGAATAGCAAGATGTAAAAGCTGTTAAATGCCTCTGGGTCCTTCTCCACCAGCATTCTGACATTTCCACGTGGTTCCAAAAGATACTTATTTCTCTCTCTCCAGTCCAGACTGCAGTCCGTGCTGTGTAGGTGATGGTCAGTGCTGTGCAGTTGTTGACTCAGTCCTTTATCTTTTATTTTGTTCATTCCTTCATGACATACTAAAGCTTTGCTGTCTTTTTGGGATTGAAATTTACATACTTTTCAAGGAAGCAGTTCTTCAGTCCTTTTCTAAATGTCTGCCCTGGTTCTAGACCAAGTGCTATAAGTTTTTCCCACTAGCAATTTGTTCTTTTCATAAAAGATATCTGTTATCTCTTAGTCATGTTGTTCCTTTTATCATTTATAATTGCAAAATCTTGTTGTAACATGCTCCCTAAACACATTTCCCTTTTAATACAGTGGAAGAACATTGAACTGGAAAAACCCTAGAGTAATTTAAATCAAGGAATCTAGATTTTTAAAGATACTCGAAAAATTCTGAAATGACTTCAAATTACTGCTTTTAATTGATTTTTTAAAAAATAAAGTGTAAATGTCCTGATAATCATATTCAGTCAAAATCTGCCAACTTTAAATTAAATACTAGGTCAAGTCATTATCTGATACTAGAAACTGGTGTCTTCCGCATTCCCATCTCTTTTGTTTCCTAAAGTGGTGGTGTCAAAGGCACTGCCACTGATCTCATCTTGCTATATTAAATTAAAGAAAATCAAATAATCTAATATAAGCGTTCCCTTAGTATGCAGGAGTCTTGAACCCTGTCATCTTGTTTAGGTTGTTTTGACACATCCAGCATCCGGTGGGGTGACTAGTAGCTGTGAGCTGACCTTGTGAGCTGACTCCTTTGGGTGATTCCAAAAGTCATTGCCTGCTTCTAGGCTCCAGGTGGATTTGGTTCCTCTCTGCCATGACAGTGTCCCTCTTTCTTCCCTTCTACCTCTTCCAAATGTCCACAGTAGCCCAGTCATGCTTTCAGTGTGCCCCTGTGAACTTCAGGATGTATTTGAGAGTACCATGGCCTGAGTGCCACTGGATTTCTCCAACATCATCATGAGGGAATATATAAATTATAAATTATAAATAATGGTCTGCAAAGTCCAGCTCCTTATCAGAAACAGTAGAGCAGCTTTGAAGGAAATTCAAAACCATCAGAATTGCTGCTGTTGCTGCTTTACTGTTCTGTTTTCTCTTCAGTCTGCTGCTTACTCCTTTACTTTTTATCCTTTTTCCCACTTCATGAAGATCATGCTGTGCCCTTCTACTTTGTTCACTTACCTCTGCACTTCCTGAAAGTACAGGAGTCCAGATCCCAGGATCACCTGTGTGAGTTTAAGTGGGAACAGAAAGGGAGTCTCAGAGAGTTGGGAGTGTTTCTGCCCACCCACTTCCACACCTGAAGCACCATCTGTCAGGTCCTGGGTCTGATCGCAGATCTTGGATTGGCTGGAAAGAGATGTTCTTCTCCATCACTCTGGCTCAATCTGGGTCAGCTTGGAAGAAAGCTGAGTCTTCCAGAGACTAAGGAGAACTCATGGAGGGGAGCCCAGGGAAGTCATGGTGCTCAGCTGAAGCACAGGAGTCCTACTTCACAGGCTGCTGCTCCATCACACACAAAACCAATGCTGGGTAAGACACTGAAGTGGGAACTTCTTTGCTCCTGTCTGTTGCAGCAAGAAGAGCCTTACCCTGTATCAGCAGAGATCTGTGGAAGATGTTGATTAGTTACAGGGGAACTGAGGGAGCAGCTGGTTAGGAAAAAGCAGTAGACATAAAAAAATTACCAGGCTCCTAAAATGGGAATTACAGGTGCTGTGGAGATAAAGGGATTAAGTTGTATGATCTTCATGACAGCAGTGTGGGCCTAAAGTGCAAGCTCCGGGTGTGGGAATGAGGTTGAGTGTGTTTCCAAGACAGGTGATGAGTGATCAGCACCAATCCTGGTCCAAACTTCTGGTATTCAGAATTATGGCATCTTGGTACTATATTTAGGATCCTTTTTGTTTATATGATGTTTGAATGTATCCATGCCCTGTATTTATAATTTGTATTTTTTTCCTATCTTAGATGTTTTAAAGTTTCTTTTGTTACTCTATGTCTTGTTTCTTCAGACACATTTTAGCCTGCTCTGTTTTGTCATTTTTACACACATGATGCATACATAGGAGAAAAATGCTCATGTAAGTCTGAACAAGTGTAGATAGCATTTGATATGAGATTTAAAAGTGAGTAAACACAATGCATCTACTTTGAAAGTGCTAATCTAGCTTTTATGGACTTAAATTTCATTATATATTTGTATTGAAAATGTGAGTCAGGATATCTTCTGGGATCTGGTTCACAATTCAGAACTTGCTATTTGATCTTCCTCAGGTAACTTACTCTTCCTGTGCCATAATTTACCTACATCATCATAATTGTAATTATAATAATTGCCTACTTCATAAAACATTATGGGGCTCATTTATGAGTGATATTCATAAGCTGCTCTGAGAAACTTGGTAGAAAAATCCCATAAAAATATTATTACAATTATTATTTTATTTAAAATGTATGTGACTTACAAACAATGCTGATGAAAAGTAGTGCACTAAAGCACTTCTAACTGATTCACCAGTGATTTGGATGAAGGGGCAGATGCCTCCTCAGAAAGTTCACTGGTGACACAAAAGCAGTGGTCGATACCCCGGAGTGCTGTGAGCCCTTCAGAGGGACCCCGACAGGCTGGAGAGATGGGCAGGGAAGAACCTCCTGAAGTTCAGCAAGGGTAAATGCAGGGACCTGCACCTGGGGAGGAACAAGCCCAGGCACCAGCACAGCCTGGGGTGACCTGCTGGGAAGCAGCTCTGGGGAGGAGGACCTGGGGGTGCTGGTGGACAACAAGCTGTCCATGGGCCAGCCCTGCCCTTGTAGCCAAGAAGGCCAGTGGGATCCTGGGCTGCATTAGGAAGAGCACTGCCAGCTGGTCAGGGAGGTGATCCTGCCCCTCTACCTAGCCCTGGTGAGGCACATCTGGAGTGCTGTGTCCAGTTCTGGGCTCCTCAGGCGAGAGAGACATGGAGCTCCTGGAGAGGGTCCAGCAGAGGGTGACACATGATGAAGGGCCTGGAGCACCTCCCTTCTGAGGAAAGGCTGAGGGAGCTGGGCCTGTTCAGGCTGGAGAAGAGACACGGAGAGGGAACCTCATCCCTGTCCGTGGGTGTCTGCAGGGAGGGGTCAGAGGCTGGACCAGGCTCTGCTCAGCAGTGCCGGGCAATGGGACAAGAGGCAACGGGCAGGAACTGAGGCACAGGAAGTTCCACCTGACCAGGAGGAAGAGGTTCCTTACTGTGCAGTGCCCGAGCACTGGGACAGATTGCCCAGAGAATGTGTGGAGTTTCTCTCACTGGGAATATTCAAGAACCATCTGGACACACTCCTGTGTCATGTGCTCTGGGGTGACCCTGCCTGAGCAGGGAAGTTGGACCAGATCACCCAATGTGGTCTCTTCCAACCTGACCCATCCTGTGGTTTTGGGAAAGCAGCAATTCATGAGGGTGCTCTCAATGTGCCTGATGTAGTTGCTTTTTGAGTGTGATGTTCCAGGTGGTAGCTTTCCTCCTTGTACCAGAAGGAGACACTTAACACCTAGACAAGGTACTGTGATCCCTGCTCTGGGATGTACTGTACAAGGTGAGGAGTAGCAAGTCTCACCAGGCTGGGAACCCAGTACCTGGAGCCTTTCTCAGGAGACAGCAGCTCAAGGTCCTTCTGCTGCCAAGACCCATCTGAACCTGCGACATGGCAGCTTTGACACCCAATCTGCAATATGGAGAACTGGGAGCCTGGGGGAAAGCTTCCAGGCTCCCAGGCTCTGGGTAACCCAAGCTTGAGTTACCCAGAGGTTCAGCCNAACTGGGAGCCTGGGGGAAAGCTTCTGGGTAACCCAAGCTTGAATTACCCAGAGGTTCAGCGCAGAGAAGAGCCACTGCTGAGGCCAGACTCTGCCTTTATTGGAGCAGGAGTTTCCAGCAGAAACCTCCATGTGTTTAATGAATTGCCTCAGTTTAAAGATAAATCCATAAGTGGACAAAGTGGAGTCTCCTTCCTGACTTATTTAATTATTTGCATTTTTATCATAAAGCAGCTTGCTCTCTAAAGCATTCATTTTTTTTGAGTGATGTGTTGCATGGACATATGAAAATACTAACCTTAATGCTGTGTGTTCCTACAGATGAGGATGAGGATGATGATAATATTGAGATAGATACTAATGAGGAGGCTCCTGAATGCTCTGTTACTGGAGGTGGAGATGAACTTACTAACCTAGAAAATGACCTTGATTCAACGGGTAATTTAAATAATGGCTATTTTGTGTATTTTGCATGACTAACACTCCATCATCATATAAATACTGATGTGCTGCTTGTCTCTCTGTCAGCTTTATTCCCATGTGCCTTTTCAGGTCTTTTAAACCCTAATGTTTAATATCCTGCGTTCGTGTTTAGTTGAAATTTAAAATCAATGAAATCATTATTTCCAACAATGTCAGATTTAAATGTCTTTTGCTCGTTTAATGGGGAAGGGGACCCCAGGGCACGTTGGTAAAGCAGAGCCACCTGAAAGCACCCTGCCTGGATTGTGCCAGGTAGGCAGAGGGATGAGCAATGGCGTGGGTGAGTACAGCTGCCACTCTGCACTACCACTCCGGCCCATCTGCTCAGGGGAGAGCAGCAAATGTGTTTTTCTGTGTTCATATAGACTTGGTGTCTCTCTGGTTCCCTCCTGAGGACCAGTTCTTGTGTTTACACCTTGTTGCCCCAGAGGGAGTATGGAGGTATAAATATGAGCAGAAGTAGTCCTATTTACTTAACAGTGTTTAGGTAACAGGGGTTTTATAAACACAAGAAGTCACAGGAGTGGTATTCCCCCCTTTCAAAAATCTTCAAGCCAAACTGGAGTTTAAGTGATAACTGTGGTGCTAAATTCATTGGAATCTGACAAGGGAGATGCTTATTTCAAAAGGACCTGGATGTTCAAAGCTACACAAAAGGAACCGCCCACCCATAAGAGGCTCCTCTGCTTGCAGAGGGCTGCTGAAGGAGTTTGTTCGCTGGACAAGTCTGCCTGTTCCAGTCAGCCCCGAGGAGTGCCTGGGGTCTCTGTTTGGGGTGGGCTTCTCTGCCAGGGCCGTTCTGCTCACTGCAAGTTAGCTTGGGCCTGGAGTAGCTTGGCCAGCACAGGACTGTGTCTAGAAACGGGCAGTACAAGAGAGAACATCTTCAGCATCCTCTGGCTTGATTCTACCCATGCCAGCAGAACCTAAATGTGTAGTCCATAACATGTTAAATCAGAACTCAATTTTTTGTTTTTTCTTTGTAAATTAAACCACCAGTGATGCGTATATAGCACTTTCTAGTCTTGCTTGCATGCAAAAGATTTGAGTCATGTCCTTTATTTTTTTCCATTTGAGGATTTCCAGACACATAAGAAAATATATTTAGTGTTTCCAGCACTTGAATTTAGCTTACTTAAAGCAGAATCCTGTCAAATAATTTTCCAATAAAAACTGATCAGTTTTAGGAGGAATAGAAAATGAATGTATGAATATTCCTGTCACATTGCCCCAGTGACTTACTTTCTGTGGGCCTTTTTTTTTGAGAGGTACCTTTTCAGGGATACAAACACACTGCCCAGTGCTCCATGTCTACCATGGGGAGACATTCTGAAAGAAACCTGGGACATCATTTTGCAGTTCAGTAGTAGCCAAAGGTACAGACAAGTAAGAAAGAGGATGGGCAATAGTACAGAAAGCAGTCTAGTGCTGTGGTAGAAATCAGAGTACATAGATTTTGGTGTAAATCTGCCAATTCATACCAAGTTCTAATGAAGGCTGAATCTCCTGGGAGCACCTAAAAGTACAACTATAAGGGACTTTTCACATTTGGGATTATTATGGACTTCCTTAATTAGTCCCCTGCTGAATCTTAGTCCCTCCCATCTCTGTCCAGAAGAGAAAACTTTATTTTTACTGTTTCTTGGTTTTAAGTATCGCTTCTGTCTGTATTTGTCAGTATTTCTACATGTTGTGAACCTCTTCTATCATAGTTATTACATGGTGTTTATGTATAAGCCCACGAGAACGTGCATGTACTTACATGTGAGCCTCAATTAAGGACACCCTGACTGGGTGTGCCAGAGGAAAGGGAAACTATCCTTCATAATCCAGCCCAGCCCATTGCTGCTGGAGAGAGGCAGCATTTGACTGCCCGCATACCAAAAATGTTTTGGCTAATATGCATCGGAGCGCTCCAAACCTTGGAAGGAGCTGTGTGGCTAAACAGTCATGACTCCACTTTCCACACCAGCTAGAAGTCACCAGCCTGCAGTGAAAAGCTCAGGTTGTGCACGTGGGAAAACACAGGAACTGCTCCTTCCTCTGCCTGTGGCCCAAGGCCCAGGTGTAAGTGCATCCCATGTGCAGGTGATGCTCCACTGGCTCCGGTGCAGGGGCAATTCCTCACGTGGGGCTGCACGTAGAGTGTGCATTTGGGGGCTTCTGTGCCAGTGTTCCTCTGCTTCCCAGCCCAGGGACAGCTCCACAGTCCTGTGCTGCAGCTTGTTATTAACACCTTCCTCCTTCTTACGTGTGTGTGTCTGTGTGTAGGTAACTACGTGTGTAGGTGTGTTACAAATTCATATAGTCAACATTCACATACAGAATAAGCATTAGTGGGAGGTAAAGTTCTCAACTGCTGTTTATTTGGGCTCTGATCCAAGTTGCTAAAATTGATTAAAACAATTTGGGGACTTGAGCAGACTTCGAGTCTGTCCCTTTGATGCAGTTCTGAAGCATTTTATGACTCCCAGTTTCAACATATTCTATAAATCATAGTAAATTATTACTTGAAAGTAGTCTTTTTTTGATACTGAAATTTTATGAGAAGCTGTGCCAAGAAGCCTTAGGATGAATTAGTAGTTCATAAACTTGAGGGGTTATCAGTATGTAAATTATATGATAAATTGTCATTTTTAAATAAATGGCTTTTAAAGTGTGTTTTAATACTAAAGTATCGTGATGTACCCATTGGGAGTAACTTTAAACATTATCTACTTTCTGTGTTTTTCACCTGCTGTCTGCAAGCATGTTTACTTGTTCCACTGAGTATCATGTATGTTTTCCAAGAAAAAAATCTATGTATGTTACACAAACCTGCACCAATCCCTATCACAAAAACAATTCCTTCTATTTTTTTTTAAGTTCAAAACGATAGCAAAGTGAATTAAATCTACCTTTTAAGTTACATTGTTGTAGCGAGTCTGCATTGAAATGCATCTCACTCTGTTGTATGTGGTATTTGCATATTTAGCAGAACAAAACAGTAAGTTGGTGGATTTGAAGCTGAAGAAGCTCCTAGAAGCTCAGCCACAGGTGGCAAATTCACTCTCCAGTGCTGCTCAGAAAACTGTAACAGATAGCTCAGAGCAAGACATTAAGGTAAGTTTTACTTAATGCTTTTGTTTTGGTACCTGTGTGTTATGATTGAGGCTTTGTATTTTGTGAGAAGGACAACAATTTCTTACCAAATCCTTCAGAGTCAGAAACACAGAAAATCTTCATGGCAGTGCAGTTACATAGTTTGCAATGCACTGGGTTTTCTCCTGTTGATTGATCAACACATTTTCCTTTTTTTTTTTTTTTTTTTNTTTTTTTTTTTTTTTTTGATCTTGATTCTTGTCTTTGGCAGAACACTAACAGATACAAGAAGCTCTCTCAATTCTGCCTGCGCAGGTTGTTACAGATATCAGAAATGCAGCACGGGCTCCATCCTGCTGCTGGTGCAATCAGCAGCCAGACTACCTGACTTGAATGGGAGTGGGGTTGGGCTCTCAGAGATTTGCTTCCCTCCCAATCTTGGTCCTCTCTTTTTCCTACATTAAAATTAAGCGGTGGTACACTTTAAAGGCTTACATACTTTGGGTGCTCGATGAGTGCTTCTGAGAAAACAGACATGAGTATGTGGTGTCTATGGGCACTTTGCCTACTCTTAATGTTCACCACTTCAGCATAAAGTGCCCACCAATCAATTTTCTATTTCATTTTCTTAATTAGATCCCTTGTGTTCTCGCTATTCTATTTTTTTTAAAATAGTCCCTGTATGTCATTAATATCCTTATGGCTCTGGGGCACTTCCAGTTGGGTATAACTTTTCACCCACCTGCAGTCTGTGGGGAGAGCACTGCTGACTGAAAGGATTTCCTTCCCCAGATACAGAGATGCTTTGAAGTCCCAAAACAATGACTTTCATTGCTTTTCCCTTACACTGTCGGTTCCTATAAATTGGTGATGAAAGTGTGTGGCAGCAGCAGAGGACTTTCGGTCTCTATCTTTGAACAAAAGGAAGCCTGGATCAAGTCTGATTTTTGCGTTCAATTTAGCTTTCTGCAGTGGATTTAATGCAAAATGAAGCTGGCCCAAGAATAATACAATGGATTGAAAAGGCTAACTGAATTAGTGGGCTTAGAGGAATACATTTGTAAAGTGGCAGAAGTCCCCAGTCATAAAAAGGTTTCTTAAAATGGGATTTACTAGCTAATCACACTGATATTTTAGCATGTTGCCAGGCCTAAAAAATTAGCCATGTTTGTTTATTTTGGTAAAGACTCTGGTTTAGGCTGTCAGATGGTTATTAAACTAATAACAGGAAACCAGCTTTTATTATAACCACCTGATTAGTGCAGCTGAAAAGTCATCCAGAGGTATAAGTAATACTTGTTTAACCTTAATTCTGTGAAATGACACACAGGCTGCCTCTCAGGGTAATTTGGTATCACCTAACCTGACAAAAATGGTATTTCTCTTTATAAAAAGCATTTGTGAAGGAGTTGATTCTTTTTAAGGTACTCCCACAAAAAGGTGCAACTTCACAGTTTATCTCTGCGTGCGTCTTTTCTAAGGAAGAGTTGAAAGGCGGCGTTATAAGGAATATATGGTGTCCATCTGTTCTCATGGAGCTCTTGGCATTGAGGTGGATTTGTTTTTTAATAAAATGCAGTTTACAGGTTTCTAAATGAGGCATTCTGTGTTTGTGGAAAAGGATAAACTGTTACCTTCCCTTGGGGATTGTGTATCCCCGGCCTCCTTGAGGCGAGAGAATAGGCCGTTGGAGAACTCCCTCATTACCGATTGTCTCAATGCAGAGGAAGGGCAAAGTCTTGGTAGCTTTTGATAACCAGTTTCAGCATTCAGCAGGCTTAGCTATTAGTCATGCATCTTAGCCCTTCCCTATTTACTTTCAAAACACTTAATAAAAATAATAAAAGATTAGGTATAAAATGAAATATTTGTTTGGTACACAGCACCTCGGTATCTGCAGCTTCCACACACCACAGTGGTTCAGTCTTCTGGGATATTTCGTGTTGATAGAATCATTTGAATTTGTTACCAGTATTAACATAGGAAGCCCTGGAAAAGATAATTGTAGTTTCCTTAGCTGTAAAGGGCTTACTTACAAATCTGGCTTTGGAAAGTTATAGCTGATGAAATGCAGTTCAGTGGGGTAGCATTATAATCCTACCTTTTAGACTTCATCCAGCATTAGTGGTTTATCTCAATGGGCATAAAATTAGAAACTAGTTCTTCTTGTCATACAAGTCTATGGGACTACAGAAAACGACAGATTTCTGTACCAGGCAGGGAGAGAGGCTAAAGGCAACACGCTTTAAAATGATACAGATCGTGTTCAGGGGCAGAGACGCCGCGACTTGGCAGCAGCACACGCGGGGTTTGGCACAGCAAAGGTGCAAAGGAGCGATTTTTTGTTTAAAATAGGCATTGCTGGCAAATGCCGGTCACAATGAAGAGGTCTGGTTGGTAACGAAGTAGAGAGTTCTGCAGGAGGGTGCCCACAGAGCAGAAAGCCAGTTGTTGCCACCACATAGTAAACAAAAAAAAACCAAAAAACCAAAAAAAAACCAAAAAAACCAAAA
>VZRQ01004937.1:813086-848086 GCA_013397975.1 Machaerirhynchus nigripectus | reverse complement strand
GGTGCAACCGTAATAAAAAAATTACCTTTAGTTTTAACATTTCCTGAGCATTCAAGATTTAACTTAAAGCAATTGATTTGACAAGTCGTTTATAAACAGCCTGTGTTCTCAGCCAAAAAATGCAATTCAGGAGAAAACATGGGAAAACTGGAGTTTTTAACCTATAGTTAACTTTTGAGCCTTGAAAGCGAGGATTCTCAAACTTCTCTAACTGTGGGTCACATCTTGCCAGAGACCTTGGGAGGATCTGCTGTATCTCATCTCACTAGTGGCTCTTTTTGTCAGGATGGCACTTGGTTTTCTTCCATACCTCTCCTCGGGAAATAATTCCTCAAGCAGACATATCAGGAGCTTGTGCCCACGTCTGAGACCCAGCTTCTTCTGCCGGAGTCTGAGCGGCTTCGCCTCAGTGTCTGGCTGAGAGAGGGATCTGGAAGCAAAACTGATGAGTCAACGCCATATGACCTGCCAGCTTGCCACGGACCACCAAGTGGTCTGTAAAGCCAAGTCTGAAGGAAGAAAGTAACCACAGCATGGTAGCTAGAAAAGCCCTGAAGGGCTGCTGCTGATGATCTCGGGGTTTTGCAAATACTCCCTTAGGTGTTGGTACATACCAGAAAGATGAGAAACGTGAAATGCTGCCAGCTCTCAGAGTTGTTCTGAAAAGTCTTTTGGTATTTGGTTTTTCTGAAAATGTAGGCTTCAGGAACAAGGAAGCCACTTGGGCATGTGTAGCCAAAAGATCCTGAAAACTCAACATGAAGGACAAGAACCACAAATGAATTGGTTTAATAATTAACACTCTTCTTTAATCACATCTCTTTCTTAATTTTGTAGTGCTTGGGGTTGTAATACTGGAGAACCTCAGGCAAGTAAAGGTCTCTGCTGACCTTATTTCTCAGCAGCTGAAGCAGGATGCCATGTCTGTACATTTGTGTCAGGAAGGGCTTACACCGAATGATCCTAAGAACTGTTTGCAGGGTGATAGTCCCCATCAGTGTGGGAGCACATTTGGTACTGGGATTTTCAGCGTGGCTTCTAAGTGTGCCAAAACCATCCAAGATAAATTAAACAACTGAAGGACTCCCATCATGACTCAGTCATTTGCCTTGAAATTAAATTCAAGAAGAAGGTAGAGCATGGTCTGCTCAACCCTGTTGTGTCTGCTGGGGACTAGACCATCTTTTCCTTCTCCACTGTGCTTGGCCTGGTTCGTTATTAGGACTTACTAGGAAGAAAGCACTCTCTCTTCCTTCTCATCCTTCTCCAGCACAGAACTGGGGGTGTTTTTTTCCAGTGGGGGAGACTCTTTGCTACCTGGCAGCTCTTCATCTTTATGAGTTTGAGAGTCCTTTTTGTAACTTAGCAAGGAGGGATTTTTTCAGGCTGCAGCTTGAACATCTGTTCTGTATCATCATACATTCATTTCATAGGAAAAGACTTTTGTCTCCTCTTCCCATGTATCAAAACATTTGCTTTAATGTTCCACCTGTCTTGGTAGGAATTTTCTTACTATGGCCTAGTGGTAAGACTAGAAAGATACTGTGACTAACACTTGGACACTGCAGGCTTTGATAATTGTGGGAGAAATCATATGGTTTCACCAAAGAGAAGCAACTCTAAGCATAAATAATACATGTTCTTGGTTAGATCCCAGCTCATGGTACTGTTTGACTTCGTTAGATATTTCAGTTACGTTTTAGAGAAAGTTTCTAGTGCATAATATTGCAAATAAAAGTTTGAAAATGCCACCCTGGCTTTACTAGGGGTGCAGTGGCTGTGGGTAGCTGAGAGAAGTGGATCCTGGAGGTTCTCAATGCCCCACTCCCTTTCTGGCATGAACAAGGAGGAGAGGAGTCCTTGACACAACTGCTCTCTAGTCCATTGCCTAGGATGCAGCCTGGGTTGCAGAGTATTCATTCCACCACTGCCCTAGGAGCTGTTGCCCTCCTTACGGGAAGGGCATCTAATGGAAATGGGGCTGTAGGAAGACAGCCTAGGTCCTTGTCTGCACATGCATTGCCATTTTCCTGCTCTACTAGGGAGCTTTTTTGGCTGGGGAAGACAAGTTTCTGGCTCCTGGCCAGAAGGGAGCTGATACTTTCAAAGTTCGTCAGCTAGGCACAGAGTTTGGAACTGGCTGAAGCTTTGCATTTCCGGTGCCAGCTGCTCATGATTTGACTAGAAACACTTTCCTAAGATGTGTGAAAAAACAAAAGTTATTAAAATTCCTGGGCTGCTGATTTCCATTTGAATCTGAATAGTCACACTTTTATTAGTATCCAGTAATTTATGTCAGTGGTGGCGTAACCTCAGTCCTTGGTCTTTGCACTTAGAATGAAAATGTAACCTCACCTTGTTCCAGCACAGTGTGGTTACTGCTCCATTGCAAAGCTGTGGGGGGAATCAGTGCTTCAGAGCCCTGAGCTCCCTGGAATAACCTCATGGCACATTTGCTGTTGCTGTCAGGATATAGGTAAGAGTTTATGGGAGGGATTTTGCAACATCCACCATATGAAGCACAACATCACATAAAACTTTGTGGGTGAAAATTTTTAGAGGAAGGTCAGCCCAGAGGTTCAAGTAAGAGGAATGAGTTGGATGATTGAGTATAAAAATCATGATCTAATATCATTGATTTTTCTTCTTCCTCTGTTATAATGGCCCAAAACTAAACGATGGCAGAGGTAGGATTATCTTGCTTTCCTCGGGATTGTGCTTGCCCATGTTGTGCCTAACCTGTTACGGATAAAATAGTTTTGTCTCTGCTTCTGACAGTGTCTTTCTCCATTGCGTATTCTTGTGTCATTGTATTTTAAAGTATCCATCATCTTGATATCCAAGTGCCAATTAAAATGCAGAATTATCACATAGCACAATTAAAATAAAAGTCAAAGAATACTGGTTTATAAATCTCTAATCTAAATTTATCTCTTTTTCAGTCACTGTTTCTTCCCTAATTTCAAAAACAAGTATTTGAAAAAAAATTTTAGCTATCAGATATTTTGTTATCTGACCACAGGGTATGAAGTGTTTTTAATTGTTTTTCTGATTAACTTCAGGCTCCCGAATTCAAGTAGAAGCATATTTGTGCTTTCCATGTGAGATCCTGTACCTTACTAATGGATGAGTATGTTTGTGGTACTGTACAAGGATTAATGAAATAAAAAAAGAAACCTCTGCTGCTGCTGATTGACCACTGATGGTAAATGTAATTGAATTAGCAGTGCACTAAAATAAATGTAGACAAAATAAATATAGACAAGAAAATCTGGTGAAAGCTTCTGTAATGTTTTAGATTAATAGGCATACAGAATTCTTCACATTTTTTATTACGTTGTCCCTAGATGAATTCAAAGTAATTGGGGTGGTTAATTTTATTTACACAGAGCCGTTCACAGCGCATTAAATAATAGAGATAATTGAACAAGAATTGTCAAGTGTGTACTGATATCAGACATATTACAGAAGGGAATGTGCATAAAACTTCATTTCTATGCAGCCATTGTTTATGGTAATTAAGTACACAGATTTATCCCTTGGTTGCCTTCCAAGCTTATGGCAACTGCTATTGTTGTGCTCCATTAATATGTAATCAGGAAATAGTTTAATTTTCTAATCTGCAGTTTGAGAATTCACTTTCTAACAACTCTTAATTACTGCATTGCCCTAATGATGCTCATGGTTAGGAAAACTGAACCAATAAACTCCATGGAAGAAGCCAGAGGGGATTATACTTCCAGAGGTGGTGCTTACTTAATAAACTTGTTATGCCTTCACCAGAGGGAGCTCAGTGTCCTTCAAAAGCAACTAATTTTATATTTCAGAGTTGTACATACCCACGGTGCGAAGAGTTAACGCGCAGCGCGCCGTGGGGGTGGCTGCAGACATGATTCACTAGAGAACCAGATAAGCGATACTATCACCATTTTGGTATTTTTCCTACTGTATGCTAATTCTGGAGTTTAATTGCACAGGAAATAATGCAGGTGGTTTAATCTATTGTTTTAAAGTGTCCTCGTGGGTTTATTTTTGTCAAGTTTGTTTTCGTTCATTAGCCACGTTAGCTAAACGCAGTATCGTGAAATCTTGCACAGACAGATAAGCTCCATATATTGACAGCTATCTCATAGTTACTGTTTTCAGGGTGAATCTTAAACAGTAAAGGGGTTTTTTCTTAATCATTTCCATTATCCACTGGCCCATCATTCACCTTGATTGCTATTTCCATGCTGCTGCTTTACCTAGTGCAACTCTAATGACAGCACTGAAGTTACTTTGGGTCTGTGCTACTGCTCTACGATGACAATCCAGCCACTGGGATCTTGCAGTCTATCTGTGCCTCCCCCTGCCCAGGAGCATATGGTCTTCTAAATGAGATCTGAAAAAAGAGAGTTAACATCTGCTGAGACTCATCATCGCTGTGGTATAATACACCTGGGTGGTTCCTCTTAGTGTAGCTGGTCGTGTAGGGTGCATCTTGACAAGTTCTGCCTTTTTCATGGCAATTACTGGGGCTTGAGAGTCTTCTACCATTGTTTATCTTCTGAGTTTGGGGTGTTGTTTATTTTTTTCCAACTTGTGCCCAATTTCAACACTGCATGTACTCAAAATGGGGCAGGATTACCATCTCCCAGCCACTATTTCACCCCTCCTTTTTCAGTGCATAAGCTTCCTTGTCAGTAGGACTAATTACACAGTGAACCAAACAACAAACATTAGAAAACCTGTAAACACATATGTTGTGTCACTGCAAATTAACTCTTACCAATCAAAAAAGCAGCATACGCTTTGTTGTCACATGTGAAAGGAAAGTCACATGTATTAATTAGTTAGCGTTTTACACAGCTTTGAAGATATAAAGGACTGAGGTTTGTAAGAGGGAAACATTTGAATTTCATAGAAAAGGAAAAAGGTTGAGCTGAAAAAGTCCAGGCACAAAAAGAGAGTTAAAATAGTTGATTTAGTCTCTAGTAACAGAATGAAATTTTCATTTCCTGTATTAAATCTCATCCTGGGATGAATTTGTATTCAGTCTTTTTTGTTGTAATATTTCTTACTGTTCTTTGGCTTTTGCCAGTGTCAGGGCACTAAAACTTGGGTCCTAGGAGAAGTGCTCTTCCTTTTAAACGTGTAAAATAAAATGGACATATGCAAAAGGTTTTAAAGTGATAGTATTTATATATTACACACAGCCGTGGATGGACATATATCTGCTGTGTTTTGTTTTAATACCAGTCCAGGGCACATATATAATGGTATGTTACAGTCTACAAGTACATATTTAATTAAACCATGCAAGCTGCCTAGCATCAGATAATAAGAAATAACACAGCTTTCTGCTTGTCTGGCTGTGTAGCTTTTGAGGCATAAACTGCACAGTTTCTTTCTATCAGAGTACATATAGAAAAGAAGGGGAGACAAAAGGTGCTGGCTGACCATCAGGTAGCTGAGAGCCTGGGCTGTTGTGCCAGGACCAGAGCTTCCCTCTATCTCCCTCATCTTCATCGTAGTCAGCAGCTGTGGTGAGCCTGTGCCTTACAGCTATATTATCTGGAAGCCAGGTCTAGAATATATTTTTTTCTTGGGCAGCAGCAGTATCTGGCTGGTTCTTTGGACAGCTTCAGGGCTGGCTGACTGACACTATTGTTAAGCACGCTCGTGTCTGTGAAACTGGTTTTTGGAACCGTCTCAGGGTCAAGTTGCCAGTAAACTGTCTAAGTTGCTTTGTGCTTCAGGATGCTTTTTTTTTTTTTTTTTTGCTTTCTCTCACCTATTTGAATGATGAAGAATGAACTCTCTGTCAGGTTAACAGAATCAGTCTCTGTGCCTATTGCTTGTGATTATAATGCATAAGGGTGACTTGTTTTGGATATTCCTGTGTCTACGGTATTGCCTCAAAGGATAGGTCATCGACTGATTAGTAACCTCTTTGCATAATTTTCCCTTGTGAACTCATTCAAGAGTGAATTTTCTACCTATGCTGTTGCATTAAAATCTGCATAGAAAGACAAAAAGAACTTCTACCAGAACAAGCTGTTATGCCCAGAGATAAAGCATGCATTCACAGGGCTGAAAATGGAAGCAAATAGATAAACATGTATGTATCATCAGGGTTCTTTCCTGCACTAGACGAAAACAAAGATGCAGATGAGATTCTCTGTTCCATTCGGTGACTGCGTTGCTGCTCTGGCTTCCCTGGGCCACTCATGCCCAACTGTACTCACAGAAATGGCTTTTAGTTTTTTAACCTGGGAGGTGTGTTTGTCCATTAAGTTTTCCAGCTAGCAGAAGTGCAAAACATCAAGGTGGTATTCAAAAACGCTGCAGCAAAGTGCATGCATTCAGAAGAATACATTTTCCTTTATTTGTGGGATGACTCAGAAATACTGCTCTAACCCAGGCTGTTAATGTATACAGAAAGGGCCGAATCCTGAGATGGGAGAAGCAGAGGTAGCTCACTTGAAACAAATGAAATCAGCTCAGTTTCAGAGCAGAAGGAGATCCAATCTTACACTCCCTGTTTTCATTCATAACCACAGCTTCCAAGCTGGAGCGTGTGGGGACACTTTCAGGCAGAGGGTTTTTGTATTCAATAGTAAAGTATGGGCTGAGAGCAGCCCTCCAATGTCAGCTCTTTTGCAATTGCTGTAGATTGCCTAATAAATATATTGCACCTGCACAGGCAGCTTTCTTAGGGGATGGGTATCCTAAAATAGACCTGTATGGCTGTTCAGAGCACATCTCCATCAGGTTAGTGGTGAAAAACATTCGGAAGTAGGATCTGTGCCCCCTGATTTCCGTGCACCCAAAATATTTTGTCTTTGAGAATTTAAATATTATTTCTGCTTAGGAGTCAAACTGCTCATCATCACCCTAGTTTGACTAAAGATTTAAGCTGAAGTACGTGAGCAGCATAGAATACATTTCTTGCTCAGAAACACAAACAGCTAGCCAGGCTCTAAGTATATTATCAGGCAAGTTCTTTCAGAAACGTATTGCTAAAGAAGCTTAACATTAATTATTGTAACTTTGGGAAGATTACATCCACACTAGCCTTGTAAGAAGCAGCATACACTTCTTGACCTCCAATGCTAGAGCTTTAAGACACAAGAATGGCATTTTACCAACTTTAATGGGATAACCAGTATTAATCTTTCAGCAGTAAGGGAAGAAAAAGTGTTTAGAGTATAATACCCTTCTGAGTTCTGATAGAGGCTGCCTGTTGTGTGTACTGCAGTCATAATTCATTTGTTTCTCTCTGTTGTTTTGGTTTTGTTTTCTTAATTATTTAAGGAGAAAATCATACTAGATTTTTTTTTTAACTAACCAATTTACATATTGGCTTCTAGCCCCAGCCGTTCTTTCTGTTTCAATGCCAACTTTTTTATGTGGTCTGTTTTTTAAAATTTCTTGCCAGCAATATTTGTGAGAGCTCTGCTGTATGTCTAGCAAAGAAAAGCACAAGAAGTTGCAATTGCCAAGTTGCAGACCTTCCAAAATTAATGGGTTTCCGTCACTTCAATTGAATACACGGTCTGCGAAGTAGAAAGAAAAAGATGTACAGTGTGAATGAGAGCTCGTATCCCCCCTCGTAGCCCTACTGCTTGGGAAACACTGGAGTCTGCCTCTGCTGAGGTCAGTTGTTTACCTTTCATAAATACGGAGTAAAAGTTAGAGTTTCACAAGGCATTCTTAATTAAAAATTAGGTTGATGCTGGTGTGTGCTTTGTAGAATCCATAATGATCAACTCCCAAATAAAGAAACTGCAGCAGGATTTCAAGCACATCTCTATTTACATAGTTCAGCACATGAGATTGCTGGATTATGATTAATTTTAATAGCTACATTAAAAAATACATCTAACATCATTCTTAATTAGAATAATCTCTAAAGCCAGTTAAATGTTTCAGAAGACAAACAGTTTAATTAGCTAACCTACAGAGGCTCCCCTCCCCCAAATGTGCAGTAGTCTTAGACTTGGTGTTAGCCTTTCAAGCAGTCTTAAACAATCGGATGAAAAGGGATTTTAGGAAGATTAGAGGACGGGATGCTTTAGACGTTGTCCGTTAATCATGAGATATGCACCATCTACAAAGTTTCACAAAGAAATGAGAATTTAAATAAAATTTACTTTGGTTATCTAGTTAGCATGAATTACAAGTTATAACATCCAGTGATAAGACTATTTAATAAATGTATTCTTTTAATTGTTGATATGAGCAAAAGTACATGCTGGGGTGTAGTAGCAAGTGATATACCAGATTAACATTCTGAAAGGGACAATGCTTTTTTTCTCAGAAACCAGGCCTTTGTTGAACTATCCCAGGGTGCCACTAGAATTTTTTTTTTAAGGGATTCAACTAAAACTTCAAATAGAATTGTTAGAGTTGGATCTTCAATTTCTCTCCTAACCATCTTCAAAGTGGTTTCTTTATACTTTTTTTGTTTTGTTTTAATTTAAGAAAGATTACTTTTGGGGCTTAGTGTTTTGGGTTTTTTTAATTTGCTCAGGTACAACTTTTTTTTTCCCAGGCATAAGGCAGGCTAAACAATTTATACTTTGCTTCCTTCCACTTCTGTGTTTTCTCCTTGATTACTTTGTAGTTTAAAATTAGACGATTTTTTTTTTTTAATCTAAAAGAAGTCTACTGAGTGGTAATAGGTAGTTACAAAACTTTTTTCTGAATGTGCTATACAAATTCTCATTTCTTATTTTTCCTGGAAGATCTGTCATTGTCCTTTTAATTTTTGAAGCCAAAAAAATTATGTTTCTCACCTAAAATTAGTTGCAGCAGCATCAAAACACTTCTTTCCTAGACTGAGGTGGCTTTATTTAAAATAAATCCACTGGCTTTCAGTCCCTATCTACCAGCCCTGGGGGGGACTGTTTACCTGTGCAGAGAAGCAAAGGCCAGCTCTCAAACAGGAGACACTGACCTCCTTCCGCTCAAGCCCCCTGAATTTGTGACAAACAGATCCATGGTGTATGGAGCCCCTTGGGAAAATGCAAATGTCAGCAAATCACCTCTTTTAACATGGGGTAGGCAGGCTCCAGTCCAATGTCACACCTACCCTGGGATGCTGGAAAGGTGTGTGTGTGTGTTGGGCACCCCTTTCCACTGCACAGCGTAAGAACCCGAGACAAAAACAAAAGCAGGGGAGAACAGAGGAAAAAAGAAACAATTCTGGATATCCACAAGTTGGCTGATGTGACCCTGTGCCACCTACCAGTGTGCTGGCTGTGACCCAGGACGTGATACTCCAACAAGCTGAAAGAGATGGCTGTCTCTGCTTTCTTTTGGCCTCCCAAGACAGCTGCCTGGTAGGGACCAAATGGCAGGGAAGAAGAATATCTGCCTCACACCTGCTTTCTCCAAACTGCCTGCCACAATGCCACCGTGCCCACCACGCTCCCCTGGGACGCAATCCCATCCCTGGCCCCCTCTCCATGGAATACCAGGACAGGATAGTTAAGATAGTTTTCTCTTCTTCAAAACATCATTAGGATTGAAAAAATGAATCTCTTGCTTGCACATTTTGCATAAATACATGGTAAGTTATCAATTGATGTTCAAATAGCTTAATTGAGTTTGAGGGGGGAAAGGTCATTTAATTGGTCTATTGAAATGTTAACAGAAACAGATATGGCAAGGGATAGACTTTAATGGCTGCAGTGTGGCACTGATGTCTGCATTCACTTGCAAAATTGTTAATTAGGGCACTTTGGTAGTTCATTTGCTTTTGTATTGATGTGCTTAGTCCAACGAGAGAAATTGGGTTTGTATATGGTATTTACATGGGGCAGCAGAGGTTCACCATACAGTCGGGAAAGAGGAAAATACAGTGTAAGTCAGAATTGGGTTATGATTTGTGACAGTGTCTTCATTAACATCCTGCTGCTTATGGCAGTCATTTTCTAGTGGTTAGTGTGTTTTTGCATGTGATTTAAGTTTGGTATGTTTGGTTTCATTTTTTTTAATCATTGTAGTTGTGCACTTGATGCTATAATAATGTTTTTTTTAAGTTAGGTGTACAAAGCTTTTTTAGGCTAGATTAAAACAAAATGCACAACGAAACAAGGAATTAGATATCTGTGTTCAGTGAGCCCTGGAAGAAGGTGTTATCTCCTTAAATGCATACCAAAAGAATATATTCAGTTGCAATTCCTGGCCCACAGTCATCAGAGCCAGTGAAATTACAAAACCACTCCTTAGTAGTGCTTTAGGTCCTTCGAGCCTTCCTTGCAGAATGCAAACCTTTAAGGTATTGGCATTTTGTGTGTGGGAATGGCGAAACTGCATGGAGTGTCCACTAGCATTTTTTGAGGGCGGTAATTGCAGGGATTAATCCGGGTGCTGTTTCCTAAGAGACTTGCTGGATGCAAAGCTTTATATTTGCCTTGGCTGGAAGAAGGCTGTATTGAGTACAGTTTATAATAATGCACTATACCCTAGGTACTTTGTATAAACAGAGGCAGCAAGGAAAAAAAAGGGGAAATGCAAGTGGCTATGAATCATCACTTTTACACCAGGGATCTTGTTGTCCTACCAGAACAAGCTGGGAGAGAAGAGGACATTTTGCAGCAAGTAATGTGCTGATTTTAGCAGCTCCTAATTGAAAGGGACTTTTTGTTCATTTTCCATATATTGTGCTTTCACATTTGGGTGCCGTTTCTGCTGCCTGCTTCAGCCTTCGGGGCTTGGGTCCGTAGTTTTGGATGGGGCTTTTTTTTTTAAACTCCAGGCATTCCTGTAGCCAGAGTGGACATCGGCTTCATTCACTCATATGTATTTGGGAAAGTACTTACATGAAGATCACAAATATGCGCAGCACAGCTATCTAGTTCTGCAAGTTTAATCCCAGCCCCAGAAAGTTTCATTGTGGCCCTATGCAAATGTATTTACATAGGAATGGGTCTTGGGTCCTTTAGAGAAGGCAACGAAGTTGGAAGACTGAGGCCAACAAATAAATGAAAGTTTCTCTAAATCCATTGGATAATAGAGGCAGTGTTAAGGCTAACCACAGTGTTGAACTAAACAGAGGGATTACTCCTGGGTTTTGCATCAGTTGTTTTCTGCCGGGTGGCCTCNAAAAAAAAAAAGTTTAGCGGGCAAACATTCACATGGCACATTGAGAAAAGAAGTATGCTTAATTCCATCAAAGCTCAGAAATCAGTCATTAATTTATTCTAACCTCCAATTGTTGGTCATTTGTGAAACATCTGGCCTTTAAGTCATAAGAACCTAAACATAAATACAATGTGAGTTCTCCCGAGGATGGAAGCTGGGTGTAGTGGGGATGCCGTGTCAGCTTGTGTACGTGAACATGAGTGCACATATGTGTGTGTATTGCAGAGCCTGCGACTGCCACTTCATTTTGGAGACTTTCAAACATATTAAAATGAATCCTTCAGTTAATTTACTCTCAAAATTAGATTATTGTTCATTTGCATCTTGGAAAAGTTCTGCCATTCAAAAGAGTCTCTTTCTTCATGGTGGGTTAACAGTTAGATATTTAGCAATCTTGCAGCTTGCTAGTCAGAAATAGTTTCTAATGAAGTTGAAATTTGAGATAGAAAATATATAAAAGCTTTCAGGAAAGACATACCCTATTTTCCATATGGCTAAGTAATTGTTATGATATTTGTTTTAAAGCTGGACTTAGACACTCCTGACTGCCCTCTAATTTGATATGGCTGGTCCCGGCGATTCTTCTGGAGGAAACTTTCGTGGTAGAATGCAGTGAAGGAGATAAATAATTTTGCAGCTATAAGCACATGGCGAAGTATAGAAAATAATTCTGTTGCCCTTACTGTCGTGCAGATAACAGTCTCCAGGTTATTTGCCTCTGCTGGGAGTTGGAACCCAAGTGAAAAGGAACTGAGTATTTAAATGGAGATTTGAAATAAAGGTAGCGTCTTGGAGCTGACAAAATTCTGTCTTTTGTTAGGTCAAGAGTAAAACTGCTATTTAATTCTCAGGGTTAGGGTGTTGTTTTTATTTGGGGAGGCATTATAGTTCCTCATGTAGCTCAAATGTAGCAACATCTCCTGTGATGAAATTTCTTGTATTTCACATGAGTGAAATGAGAGGCATAGAATGAAATTAGATTATAAATACGATGGAAAAATTTAGATCTGTCAATGCACATGGGCATCTCAGAGCTTTGTGTTTTCAGGCAATTACCTTCTTGTACTTTTTTTTTGTTTGTTTTTTTAAAGACCTCTTTGGCCTGGCCATTTGCTTTTCTTGCTCAGCAGAGGCTGCCTGCAGCTCTCAGGCTGTTTTGATGGCAGATTTAATGATGCTGTCCAAATGCATAACAAAAAGAAAGAATTCTGAAAGTTTTCTATAAAGCAGCTCTTTCCCTTAATATTTATCATTTCCCCCTTGCTAAGTAAAGAAAACTTGAGTTCACACTCCATTGTGAAATTTACTGTATTCCAAACCTAGATCCATTGTATCTCCTTCCAAGCTGGGTTTTATCCTTTCCTGCTGAAAGGATATCTGTGATTTGGCAGCCTGGCATGCATTATAATAAAAGAAAAAAAATCTGATGGGTGAATTAGGGGTGACTTGATATATTTTTAGTCTTAGTATGTTCTTGTCCCTGCCATAGCACAGCTGGAATTTGGTGATGTGGATGGGAAGCATGTGGGAACCCATGGGCACTCACATGTTGCATGGTGCGTGTACGAGCGCGCGTGTACGCCCGACCCACCGACACAATACGTAAAAAGTCACGTTTCAACTTTTTAAAGCACTCATTTCCAAGGCACTGATGTCCAAAGTATTGGTAGGATAGTGGAGATGAGAGGGGGAAAAAAAAAAATCTCTTTAAACAGCTTGTGAAATGTAATGTTTGAAACGGTTCTTTGAGAACGTGCAGATTATGGCTTGTGTAGTGACTCTTCCCAGCTCTCTGGGAAATGAGCTGTTGACATTCTTTTGGGTCATCATCCGAGATAGGAGGGCAACCACAAGGATTTAGCAGATAAATTCATCCAAAAAGACCTTTATCCATTTCATTGCAACTTGGAAACGTTCATGTCGAATAGCAGCATTAATGTAGCCCTTTTAGCCCTTCAAAGTGAGCCTTATGTTTAAAAAAAAAATTAAAAAATAAAAAAAAAATGACCAGAGTAATAACTTCTGTAGGTCTTCTAAGAGGTAATTCATTATTTACATAATTCTGGAGCATAAACCCATTTTTCCTTCAAGAGGCTCTGAAATAGAATTGAGGCTCTTATACAGAGTCTCTTTTGAATTCTAATCAACTGGATCTGTCTCAAATTCATTTCTAGTTTATTGTAAACAGTGGAATTTAAATTAATTTCTTCTTATCTTGTCTTTTGAAGAAAACTAGAAACATGTTTAAAAGGTTTTATTTTTAAATACATCTCAGACTTTATTTTATTCAGCGATTTTGGGGGGCTTTGGGGATTTTTTAACTTTATAAACCAGGTGTCATGCAAGATGGGCTTTGACAGCCAGATGACAATTATGCATTAGCATAGGTGATTATGAAATAAATAGGAAAAAAAATTACTTTTTTTTTTTTTTTTGCTTGAACTCAAATGATACTATATAGGCTGAATGTGAGGCAAGGTTCCCACAATGCACTGTGAAAACCTAGGCTAACAACCACCCCGCTGCGTTGAAAACCCCAAAAAAAAGACAAAAGCACAATGAAATAGAAAGCTTACCACCGGTAGCTTTCAAAACGACAAACTAGGCAAACTATACATCTCCACCACTCCAATTTTGTCAGAATGCTAATGAGCTTGCTCTGATCTTTACTCGGCTTCCCGTGTTTTCTACATCTTCAAGGACCACATGGCGCTAGCAAAATAAAGACAACTAAATGAGAATTTCGAATGCTTTTTGTGTTGGGACCTGGTGCCTTTCAGTTGACGCACTCGTTGAATATTCTCAACTTAAAAGCGTACAACAGGGGGCTGGGTATGAACTTTCTAGCAGGGGGAAATTTGTACAAAAGTAAATGAGTGTGATGAGGAAAATATGAGAAAAATTTCTGATTAATTTCCGCTCTATAATATCAATGACACCTTCAGCCCCTCTCATACTCCTCTAACAAGAGATGCTGATAAAAGATGAATGATTCTGTGTTGTTCACAGTGAATGTTTAGTGGTTTTTTAATAGCGGCATTCTACATAAAAGACACCAGGAAGTACTCCGCATTAGCAGTTGAGATCACTAGTTAATAGGATGATGTCTTTTAGCTTTTGTCACAAGATTATTAGAAAGGATGGGTTTCTGTTCTCATCCCGACATACTTTAGAGTGCTTGTTGAGCACAAGTGCTAAAATACAGGTTTCTCGGTATTGTTTCGCATGCAAAGTAAAAGCCCTTTTAATGCAACACCTTTTACTTTTTTTTTTACCAGGTGATTTTTGTCATTGATCTCTTATTTGCCCCCTTTAGCTGTATTAATCACTTGGAGTGGTCTGCTTCTCAATGGGGGCTTGATGATGTATATGTGTATAGATTCACTATCAAAAATAAATCCCTTGTATACTCTGCACCTTCACAACCCTGATTATCGAGCTGTATTTACCAGCCTGTATTATACAGTCTTGAATGCTCCTTACTGGAGTCACCCAGTCTGCAAAAGAAATCTGTGCTAGAGTAGGGAGGGGTGAGCTAGGAGGAGGCGTCCTATTCCCTAAGCCAAATTTTGTCTTTCAAAAACAATTGAATTCACAATTCTCTTTGGAATTCCCAAAAGTAAATGCAGATTTGTATTCACCAGTGTCAGGGCTTGGGGAGGAAAATGATGAATGTTCAGTTTGCCTGAAAAATGAATTAAAAAATTGGTTTTGCTACCTCTTCAAACTTGCAAACAGACAGTATGAAAAATATCTGTGCATGTACATAAGCAGAAAAAAAATAATTGTGGTCTTTTAATATATTTCATATCTTGCCTAAATGAGGAAGAATGAATCAGTAGCACCCTAAGTTTTATAGCAGTTTGTCAGCCTTGCTTTCCTGCGCTGTTGTTGTGCTTGGCTCAGCATGATTAAACTCAGGTGAACCAAGAACTTGCCAAACCATGAGATGGTAATGAATTGACCAGCCATGTTGTAAAAGGCAAAGATGCACATCCCAAAGCAGAGCAAGAGGAAGGACAGTATAACAACAGCCTTCCTGGCAAGGTACAAAATTTAAAAGTATCACTGAGAACAACATTTTTGATGCTTATCTTTTTACATTTAGCGTAAGAAGTGAGTGAAAGCATTTCAAAGAAATTCTAGATACGTGAATGATACGTATGTGGTACTGGTTTGGGTCCCTGCTGGTTTGTGAACTTTCTCTGCTGGGAATACCTAACAATTAGGAAGCTGGAAGGACATTGCTGATAGCAGTTTGTGTTGAGTGGAAGGAAAGATTTTTGACATGAGCAAAAGATTTTTATTCTAACTTGGTAACAGTTCACAAAACTATGCCTTGGTAGTTACTGCTTGTTTTGAAAACAAAGCGATATTCTAAAGCATTTGTTGAGATGTGTCTCTCTTCATTGTGTAGAAACGTTAACTTGCTGCCAGGGTTGTGGTAATGGGAGTTTTGACAACTACCAAAACCCTGGGTGAAAGAAGTGCAATGACACTATGATCAAGGTCTCGTTCACAATATGGTAATTGTGCTTCTCTGTTGCATCCAAGTGTGACTTGGGTGACCTGGGGCCCACAGAGCTCTGTAGAGATGCCTGCTAAGACATGCAGTGCAAAGTCATTCATGAGAGTTTGTTAATGCAAATAAACTGGCACACCAGTGAGCTGATTTTTGGACAGGAGTCTTCAGGGCCCGGATCACAAACACATGCACAAATTTCTGCCCAAGTATTCATTTTGTAGTTGCCAGAATCATCCATTTTATGAGCAATTGAGAACATCTTGAGTTCTTGAGGCTTGTCAACCTCTCTCCAGTTTCCCTTCTGTCATGTTGCCTCCACAGTCTCTTAGTGGCAAACTCTTTCCAATATCCATCCATCTCTTGCTATTAACAGCTCCTGCAAAGCAGACCTGCTTTTTGTAAAGAAAGATCGTCTGGCCATACTTTTCCAATTACCCAGTGTTTCTACAGCTGAGAAGCTTCCACAGAACAAGCCTCAGAGTTTGTCTCTAATTCACCACGTCTCTTCAGTCTTAGGTCTGTGCATTGGTAGGCAAAAGTTCACAGGAGGTGACCTTTCCAAGACCAAACGTGGGCAGCATGCCTGTTCAGCCTTCCCAGGCCAAATTCATTAAATCATTAGAGTGCCTCAGCAGCAGCAGTGACCATATTTATTTTTTTCTCAAAGTAACACAGAATCCCATTGGCTGGAGGGACTGAGTGATAAGTCAGCCTCCTCTCCATGCACTTCCCTGGCTTTTGTAGCCTCATCATTGCCTTCAAAGAACCTGTCAACAGGTTGAAGCCAGCTCGAAGAAGAGAGTCCAAGTAGAGCACTGCCCGCATAGCAGGAGACTACTCTGGGAGAGCCCTAGGCACTATGAATAAACTTGCAAGCCTTCCAGAAGTCTTACAAGACCCAACAGACACTTGCTTCTTTTAACTGATTTCCATCTTTCTTTGTGGTGTTGCAGTATAAATGCTCTTTCATGTGGTAGGCATACTCTTTGGCTTTCTGCCTGGAGTTAGCTTTCTCTACAATAAGTGTCTGCTGCAAAGGGAAGGCGAGGAGAAAGGCCCTTTGGTCACCCCGAGGCTCCTGGCCCAGAGTGCCACTGCAGTCTGCAGAGACCACTGTTACTTTTTTCTTGGTTTTCTCCCATTTACCACCAAAACCACCTTTTCTGTCAAAACTGGAAGCTGTGGGGCATTGGGACACCTCAGCCTGGCTGGACTCACCCAGGTAGCCCTGGGAAGCTTTGGATCCCAGAAGTACAAACCTGCCAACTCCCAGTAAGAGTACACATTTTCATTAACATGGATACAAGGTCACGTTCATTGCCAACCATCATCTCACTTCAGGCAGTTTCTTGGGTTAAATTCAGCCCTGTCCATCAAAGAAGTAACTTTATAATGTCCATCACCCTTTTCCAGCTCCACGAGAGTATGTTCTGAAGGAAGTAAGGCAACATTTGGTAAAAATGGAATAATATGCTACCTAGTAGAGCACACTCCACTGACTTTTAGGTAAATGGCCTCTCACTTCAGTATCTCACCCAGCCATCACTTGCTACATAAACAGGTAGTTAACTGTTCTAAGGAGTAGTTACGAGCTGTAGAGAAATTACTATCACTCATAACAAAGCATCCATCTCTACTTGTAAATGTGCAAGTGAAATAATTCATCTGCCGCACCATCATCCCTTTCCTGGTGAATTTCCAAGCATGATCTACCATGTTTTCCATCGTTTCAAAAGTTTGAGTGTATCAGTTAATAGTGCATGTTTTCTTGGGCTGAAATTTCTTCTGAAATTGTGCTATGTGAGAAAATTGGGTACTAAGAGTACCAGAGATTGATAAAGCCAGCACAAGTGTCAGTTTTACTCAGTGCTAGGATTTCCTGCAGGCACTTCTCCTCGAGGCGTCACTTTCTTAGAGGAATCTCCAGGTGTTTCAGTTGAATCTCACCTCTTGTTGCCTGGTTTTTGGGGAACAAAGTTTCTTGGTCTGGATTGATGGTCCCATATTTAAAGTATATTCATAATCTTTATCCAGCCCAGACACTCTGTTTTGGTTGATTTTCTGTTATTTTCTACTGGGTGCTGTGTTGATTCGTCATGTAGAGAAAATCAGTGGTCTTTCAGATTTTGTCTTCCACAAGTTGTCTTTTGTGGAAGTTTCAGTCCTGTGATAATTTTAGGCTGCCCAGATTGCTGGGCTACCCAGATTGCTGGCCACAGATGTTTGTGCTCCTGTGAGTCAGTCCCACTGCAGGTAAATAAATCCCCACATGTGCCAAGATGTGGTCAGAACCCTGACCTTCTGTTTACACAGCTCTCGAAATTCTAAATAGCCTGAGTTTCTTATGTTTCAGAAACCAAAGAAATTATAAGTTTCCTGCTTGATATTAAAACTAATTTGATGTGTGCTTGTGATAAAGGCATTTCCTTGGTGGCAGCTCCATTTCATTAGGGTTACAGTACTTTTGGGGGCTGAAGTAGAGTCAGACAATGCGCTGCAATGTAACTCTGCCTGGCAGATTCTTGGCAGTCGATTCCTACCTTTATGAGACTCCATTGTGTGGACATCAATGTCTCCTTCTCAACTGCTCTCAGACAGCAAGTTAGTGGCCATGAATTTGCCTTTCTAATGTTCTTAGGCGTTTTCCCATCCAGCTCGGACTCAAAAACTTGTGCTAGGGTTTCATCTGCTAGCTACCACTTCTGAAGTATCTAAACAACAGTTCCGGCTTCTTATCTGTTGCTGGCTCTTCTTGTTCATTTTCAGTGGTTTTTAATAACTGAGGAGGTGCTCCTGCTCTGAAAGGAGGAAGTATTCTGGAAGAAAGCTGGGTGTGTTAATCTCAAATGGGAGGTTTGAAGCTCAAGGTGGAGCAGCCCATCCATTCATGCTGTGAGGTGTCTGTTGTGGGTTCTGTTTTGGCACTGATTACTTGGAAGAAATATTTTATCCAAAATTCTGAGGTTTTCCACCTAGGGTAGCCCTCTGAAAGCGGAGGAGGGTGATTTTTCAAAAAAATACATCTCTTTTGGGATGGCTGAGTTTCACTCAGTGAAAAATTGTGGACCACTGGACATTTAAAAATTTTTACTGTAGCTTTCTGTTGCGTCAGAGGCATTTTGCAGTAGGTCTCGTGTAACTCTCCTTTACAAAAAATATCTGTTGTGAATATAGGCTTTTCTGCTTAAGTATTTGTTAAATTCAGTAACTCGAATTAAAAACAAGAGCCCTTCTGTGCATAAGCTGTTCACAGTGAGCAAGATGAGAAGACTATTAAAATCAGTGGGAAGTCTGCTGCTGACTTGGAAGTGTTTGAGACCTTCCACCAGCCTTTGTTAGCAATGTGAGGTTGGTCAGCTGAAACGCCCGGCGTTGTTTCTCGTCCCTTCCCGTGTTTCCTTTCAGTCACACTGTAATGGCCACAGCCCATCAGCCCCACAGTCTGGTCCAGAACACTCTACTGTAGTGGGACAGGTATGGGTTGAATGCAGGCAGGGGCAAGAATCTGTGCAGGGTCCAGCTACAGGCTAACCTGGCCCCAGGGAACATTTAATTTAACCTCTAAAAATTAAAGGTTAGCTTGTGTCCTACAGCAGGAGGATCCAGTTCCTACCTCCTGTGGTTTTTTGTTTGTTTATTTGAATATTTATTGCTACAGCTTTGCCTTTCCATATTCAACATTCAACCTGGTTTTAATTCTTGCTGAGCTCTTAGTTTTAACATTGCCTCGTGGCGACGAGTTCTACCGGTAAATGATGAGGCTTTGAGGAAAGATCATTTTTTTTTTTATCAGTTTTAAACACACCACCTTCAATTTCAGTGAATTTCCCCAGGTTCTTAGGAGACAAGATGAGACACATCCTAGAAGTATTCTTTATTTGCCATTCATGTTCTCCTTCAGGTAAACAAGCCAATCTGTCCACTTGCTCCTAATACAGAAACTTGTAAAAACTCGTTCCTATGATTGGGTAAATGCAACTTTTTTTTTTAAGCAGACAAATAAAGTCAGTGGGGTATGTTTTCAAAAGACCTTCCTGTTAAATTTGTGGAATTCACTCGCATTTGAACAGCTCTCAGTAGCCACCAAGCTTCTGTCAACTACAAAATAGCCCAGAAAGAGGAGCAGGGCGAAGTCAGCCAGTTTTTGTTGTTATTTGCCCTGCTCCCGTTCCCATGCACTGGCATTCTCCTGCTGGCCTCTTCACCCAAGTGTGTTGAGTGAAGAAAGCTTCTTCTATTCTATTTTAAAACTGTGTGTAAACATCAGCAAATGGATGAAGAATGGGCTCTGTCTTAAGCAGGTTGTTTTTCGTGTAGTTGTGTTGAGGTAAATGGGGAGACATGGGGAGGTTTCTGTGTTTAACCATGACACCATGGCACACACACTACACACAGTGCAAATAAAATTTAAAAACAATTACTGCTTAAGACGGCATACAGAGTGATTTCTGTAAACCTGTTATTTCTTGCCAGACTGAATGGGCTGGTTTGAGATGCTGATGTAAACCCTTTATTATTTATCTTCCACAGGTTGTAATTCATTTTTGCACAACAGCTAAATACATTTACATTTAAGGATTTTTTAAAAAATATTAACCTATTGTCTTATCTTGACAGATTTACGATGGTATAAAGTGTAGAGGAGTTACTGTGTTCATCCATTTACACTGTAAACTAATCTTGTCCCTGCATGTTGTTGCTTTTTCTTCCTTTTAAGTGGTATTCTCAGTGTTTCGTAGCACTTTCTTCTCTGTTTTCTTAGCAATGTACAGGTTTACTATGTTAATCCATACTGGGTTTATCTAATGCCTAGCTGCCCAAACGGCTTAAAAATAATGGGTCTAATGGTACATACATACACTGGTAGCTGGCTGAGTTTGAAGGTACTTTCAGCAGGAAAGGAAAAAAAGAAAGCTCTTTCAAATTGATTCAGAAGAGACATTTGTCAAGATGCTTCTTATTTAAATAATTTAAGAAATAATTAGCTTACAGTGTAAACAAAAATCCATTTGTAAATCCAGAAGAATATGAAGGAAGATGTGTTTGTAAAAGACTGCCAGGAAGCTGTACAACATTAAAACGAGCTAGTTGCTTATATTGTTCTCAGAAAATGGTAATGTGTTTGTTACCGTGCTTCTTGAGTATTGCAGAAGAGGATTGACTCAAGTTGATTTCAAATAACAATCAGGAATATGTGTGATGAGCCACAGGAGAAAGGAAAAGGATTTGTGGTTGTGGTTTGTTTTTTTCTTTTTCTTGGCTATCGTTAAAATTTTCGCCACCAGTACTTTGGCTATCACTAAAATTTGTTCCAGTAAGGGACAAAATTACCAAACTTTGTGCTGCAGCCTCTGTTGAATCCTGAGCAGGAGCTATTACAACTTGGAATCGCGACTCAGAAGCCAGTAGGAGTTTCTCGTATCTGAGGGCAGAATTTAATGTCTTGTGCTATTTGAGGCTTGGTGTTGGGCTCATTCCTAATCATTGAGGAGGGTTCTGGTAGATGTCAAGTGAAGAGAAGAATAGAGCACGCATCCTTCACCACTCAAGCCAGACAATGAAATTAGAAAATGGCACTGGGAGTTGATGTGAGAGAATTCCCTTGGATTCCTAGAGGAAGAATAAAACAAGAATGAATTAATTAAAAAAAAAAAAAAAAAAAAAAAAAAAAAAAAAAGGAAGAGAAAGGAGTTGGGGAGGGGGGAGGCAGAAAGGAAGAGGCGAAAAAGAAAATAAATGAGAGAAACCCTGCCAGAAGCCTCCTCAGGTTAAAGTCCGACATTAAAAACTGTATTGACTTTTCACATAAAGGCGCGTGTACTCACTGTTTCATCTGAGTTTCTGGTGCTGCATTTTTCAAATCTCTTACCGAGCAGTTTGCATGCATATGATGTTTGCAGCCCTACCCGCTCTTATTTGAAGACTGTTTTCAGAAGTCATTATTGAACTATAGGATAAAAAGGTATAAGCATAATTACGTGTTAAAGAGAATAAATATGTTCTGCTAGATAGTTAACCAGATGAGGTTAAACAAGATAAGATGAATTCTGGTCTTTTTAGAAAACTGGCAGTCTTCATTTTAAGCTACAATGTAAAGTGCTTTATCCTGAGATTAGGTATTGTGGCAGAAGCTAAAACTGCCTTTTTCCCCTAACCGTGCCAGAATACAACCTCCTTTTCTTTCTGCGCTAACAAGACTGCTTTACCACCACAGCCCACTCTAAGTAATTAAATCAATCCTTTGTACTTACCGTATTCTCCTCTAGTGACGGTACTAGATCTGATTATATGCTTCATGCATATTCAAAGTACAGCACTGACAGCTCTTTAATGAGCTCTTACTTAATCAGTACGAACAATGTTCATCTTGTTCTTTTTTTCCTCATACATTAGAGCTAGGAACAGTTGGGGAAAAAATGAAACATCCAGCATTCATTTGAAAAATATATTGTACTTTGAAAAGTGTCTAAGCTGGAGAAGTTGCATTCTGCCCTTTAAAAGTCTGATGGACAAATTGGATTACTAGTATTGGATTAAATAACAAATGGTTAGAGGAGAAATGAGAAAAGCTCGCTGTGATCACAGGCTTTAATATTTTTTGTTACTTATAAAGCTGAAGGGGTCTTTAACCAGTTATTAAAGTCAGGATTAATTTGTAATGGTCCAACTTACTAGCTTTAAAAGGGTTTTGTTGTTGTTGTTTATCAAAAACAATAGTGTAATGCATGTATTATGGAAAAAATTTAAGTTTAAGATCTGTGGGCTATTTATAGATTTTCAGCATCTTGTACTGGCTTAGATAAGGGGTTTGCATGTGTGGGATCGATTTGTTCTCAAGCATGGGTTTTTTGCTTCATTTAAATAATGTGTACAGTTTGTTGGTTTTTTTTTCCCCAAGATATTTTCCCAATTTAAATTTTCAAGCTTTTGTAGCAAGTCAGTTAAATACTTGTTTTACACTTGGAAAGTGGAAACAACAACCACCCCAGCAGCAGCTTGGGTTTTACAGAGTGAAACCGTGTTGAAGAAAGGCTTTTTCTAAATTTTTTATTCAGAAATTGTAAATGTGAGTTTAGCTTGCAGTATCGCTGCAGTAAGAACACTCAGGTTTTCTTTGTTGAAAGTGTTTCATGTGCATCCTTTCACCAAGTAAAAAAAATGAAGTAATGCTCTAATGCTAGTGTATTTGCTGAAGAGTTATTTAAATTTCTTATATATGGGAGTTCATCTTTATTTTGCTTGCCTGGGAAGAATTTGTTTCAGCTCCGTGCACAAGAATTTGAAAGCTGACGGTCGACAAATAAAATATCAGCATCGACTACTATTAATATTGCACACATGTGTCATTTCACTGATCAAAAAGGCCTTCGCCGGGGTAAAATTGGCCTTTTTCCAAATTGCAAGCTTTTTCTCAGCTTTTTCTTTTTTGCTCTTTCTTCTTTTGTTGCTGCCCGGGGATTTGTGCCTATCGCAGCCGATATCACATGACTGGTGTCAGGGCATCACATGGGTCCAAAGCGAATACAAAAACAGATTTAAAATTCTGTAAAAACAATCAAGACTTTGTTAATTCACTTTTAAACCAGCCTATTCTATGGATATTGCGTGTGCTTTGGTGTCAGCATGGATATATTAAAATAGGCACCTGTGCAGATCTGACACGACAGCTCCAAGCTTTACGCAGATCTTTTCTCATTATATGTTGCAACTAACTCTCTTTAGAAGGAATGCATTAATAGAGAGAAGATTATATCTTAAGTTTATGTTCTTAACCTGAAATTGCATGGTACGAAAGTCAGCGAAGTCAGATCCACCATTGAGCCAAACACTTTGGAGACATTTCTCTCTCCCATTTCTTTTTCACGGCTTGCAAAATTAAATGCAGCAAGGTCTTGTATTTATAATCTTTCAGCCAGACATCCCAGTCCACCCCAAAACTAATGAGTTAATTGAAATGTTACTGTAGCCATGGACGTCTGGTTGTGAGAACTTTGCCACATTGCTAGTAAAAAATCTCATGAATTACAGACTAGACTGGTCATTTTGCAAGGATTTTTAAAAAAGCAATCTATCCCCTTCTTCTTGACTTCTCCCCTAAATAAGTTTCAACTACTTGGTGCATTTCAGCAAAAGGTTGGTAATACTGGTTATCATCTACTTCTAAAAGCAGACCCTGTTAGATGTACCAGTACAGCAGCAAGGCCTTTGATCTGTAACTTACCAGCAAAGTGTACTGAACTGCTGAATATTGTTGTAAATGCCGTGGTGTGATATTTTATGCACAAAACTTGAAGTGGAGGTCTTGGGGGAGAGCATTTCTACAAGTCAGATTTCTTCTTTCATTGCTCCATTGCTGCAGGAGCTGGACCCTGCTGCTTTTGCTTGGAAAAGCACTGTGGGTCCATCGATGCTTTGGGATGCTCTGCCCTTCCTGTCTCACTGCTAGCAAATTGTGACCCTAAAAGCATCCTTTGGGGAAGTTTCATCGACCAGGCACTTCCCAGGGGGATAAGTGGCTATGGGTGGATGTCTCCTATCAGAAAGAAGAGCATGCCGAATGTAACTGTTTCTTACTGTGTGGGTCCACCAGTTCCACCCCAAGCTGACCCACTTCCCTGTTAATCCTCTTTTCCTGCCCTTGTGTGGATGCCTCAAGCCCAAAGGCCATGGCAGAGGGAAGTGAAGAGTTTGGAGAAGGCTGGAAACCTTCCCTTGCAGGCAGGAGGCTCACAGCCTGGTGAGGGTGTGATTCTCCACATGGGTCTGGGCTTGCACACTACTGTGGCACTGTGAACATGCACAGAGGGAGCTTGTAGGTTGCAAGCATCTGAAACACTCCCATCCGGAAACTGAATGCTTTGGTTTAGGGCAAAACAGTATTTTTCTGGTGTTTTTCCAGCTCCAGGTGCTAGAAATGGCTTCTCTGCCACTAGGGATCCTCTGGTTTAAGTTAATAAGGTAGCATCCCCAAGTGTGCAGCACTTTGCATCAGAGATTTCAATCCCCTTTACAAACACCAAAGAATTAACTTTTAGGACCTTTGCAGGATCAGTACAGGTGATTATTCCCATATTGCACACGAGGCGCTTAAACTCAGACATCTACCCTCACTCTCCCAGTGAAGCACTACCAAAGCTGGGAAACAAACTCAAAAGATCCAGCCCATGCTCCTTTGCCTCTATTCCGGGTTTATTCCTAGGTTAGTTTTAACCCTATGAAATGTGTGAATTTCATAATTCAGTGAGGACCATATAGCCTTTGCTCTTCAGCTGAGCTTGAGGGGTGAGAATGGCAGGTTTCCACAGAAGCACAGCCTCCACAAAGGACTTTCTCCTAGTCCCGCAGCTCAGAGAGAGTGGAATTTGGCTCAGCAGCCCTGCTACATGGAAAGCACAGTCAGGAGCCTTCTGGACGCTCCTCTGCCTTTCACTCATGGTGCAGGGGTGGTGAGACAGAGTCTTAGAGAGTCTGGTAGAGCATAGCACTGCCTGCAGGTAGGCTGTGGAGAGTCCTGGTCCTGATCCTGCCTGGGATGGATGTGGGCTAGGGGAAGTCCATGCATACACACATGGGGACCTTTGGGTACCTGGATCCCAAGATTATTTGTATTTGTGCAGATGCTCTCTTTAGTTGCAGGTTGAGGAGAGGAGCAGCTCTTTCCAGCTCATCTGGAAGAGCGGCCATGAACACAGAAGCTGAGCAGGTGCCCACGTCCTGGCCAAGAGTTCAGGATTAGCATCTCCTCTGCAGCTACTTTGATCCCTGCCACATCATCCTGACTGTGCTGGGTTTGCATGGGTGGAGTGGATCCTGCCCACAGGGATTGTTTTTGTGTTTGGTGATGATCTTTTAGCAGTAAGGGTTTTTTCAGTGGAAGCGTTGCAATTACATAGTTCATTCGGGAGAATTTAAAATACACGGTCCTTTTAAAAGGTGTTTATTTAGGTCAGGGTATCAGCATGATAAAGAACACTAAAATGTATCCTGGAGAATGGCTGCTGTCAAAGATTTATTTAGAAAGCAGGTAGGACCTGCAGTCATATGATATTTTTACCATTTGAGAATATGTCTTGTCATGCTCAGTGATACTGGCAACTCTGATACTGCAAAACCTGAAGTGAAAATATGTACCTCAGTTTGTGAAATGCCACATAAGTAATGAAGTTCTTTTGACTGCAGGAAGAAACACAGAAGAAGAAGAAGCTATGATGCAGGAGTGGTTCATGCTGGTTAATAAGAAGAATGCCTTAATAAGACGAATGAACCAGCTTTCTCTTCTGTAAGTACAGATGAACATATGTATTTACAAAGGGATCATTTACCCTTCAGATAGATGCAAAACTTTTTTTACTTTCTTCCCCTTAGGCTTCAAAAATAACCCCTCAAAAGTGAGTAGTGTGGATGTGTTACACATCGAGTAACTTGTTTTTCTCATATTTCAGACTTGAAAATGAGAAGCGTGCAATGACACAAGATTAGCCAGAGCTGTGAAAAAAGAAATTAAAAAAATATTAAGCACTGTTACATTTTCAAAGGCCCAACAGTAGAATAAAATTACATTTTAGAAATGCACAGATAGATTTGGATTGTTCCTCAGATGAAACGGGTGAAGTCTATTCAGAGAGAGAGCCAAATTTGAGTCACTTCCTGCTTTGTAGAAAATCCTCGGTCCCATCTGTAGTTCAGCAGCACCAGGCTGCTGAAGGGATGTCAGTAAATCAGTCATGGTGCAGTGATACCACTGATACTGCAAAGTAAGGACAAATGAACCTTCTCTCACTGGCAGTGTTGAGGAAGGGAGAAGTTGCTGCTCGTTTTTAGAGGCATTCTGCCCCGAGTGCTTCTCTTCCAGCTTCTTTCAGTTTGATATTTCTTTCCATAATGCCACCTAGTGTAGATGCCTGCATACTTCCTTGGGAAGAGCCTCTGCTCACCTATCTCCTGCTGAGTCTGAACTTGACAGAGGATTTTACCTGCAAAATATTAATCTTTCTAATCCCTGGTCTAATTTGTATTGTTGATTAGGGCAGAATGTATATAGAATAATACTTCCAGTGTCACATTATCTTGGTGACTTGGTTGATGCTGGAATTTGCTCAATAGATCTAGGGGAATATTTTATGCTGTGGACATTCCACAACAGCCGCTCCAGAGATGAATATGAAATAATTGCATCCTGTAGCATAGTGGAGTTAAACTGACAGAATTAAAGCCGACCTTACATGAAATGAAAAGGCCCTGTTACTGAACAGGCCACCTGAGCCAGGTTTTAAGTTTGTGTATCATTTGTTTGGAGTAGCTTAAAGTTAAAGAGAAAAGTCAGTTGCAAGTCCTAAAATCAATGTAAGTTAAAGGTGCTTTTAAGTGTTTAATGATTTAGTAATTAACATATTGATGAACATTTGCAACTTGCCTAGGGAAAAAGAACATGACCTAGAAAGGCGCTACGAGCTGCTGAACCGGGAGCTGAGAGCAATGCTGGCTATTGAAGGTAAGAGCAGTGCTGGGGACTGAGGGGGGAAAGTGCTCACTGCCGGATGGGTTTGGGACCTGGAAGTACCGAACGTGGAGGCTTCTCTGAAGCCCGTTGGCAATGCTGATATTTACATCACCTCAAGTGACAGCACACGGCAAATGTGCTGAGGCTGCAATCCCGTTCTTAAGTTTTCCTCGGGGTTAAAAAAAAATTTTAAAAAGTATCCAAGGTACAGGACAAAGAAGTATGGTCTTGTTGCAATAAACTTCGAAAACAAAGTGATGAGGAGGTAGAGAATGTGTCTGGGGTTTACAATTTTTTGTTGCAGTAGTGGTCTCTTGGTTTTCCTGTGGCATCTTGCTTCTTTCGGTGCCGCAGAAAAAGGAAGGGGTGACCCACAGAAGAGGGCCTCTTCCTTTTAATGTTTCCGACCTGTTCTACAACAATATCTCACTGGGGGAAAAAAGTCTCCTTGGTTTTGGTGGTAAAACACTGCGTTTGTCAAGTAAATATTTCCTCACAAGCACCAGCAGGATTAGTGCGATCCTTTGCACAGCTTCTCCCGTCTCTGTGACTCTCCCCAGTTTAGTCACCTTACCTGAATGGAGGTAACACTCAGGGGAAGATTGACACGGGATAAGTGAAACAATTGCCTCCTTTCCATAGGGCTTTCCAGTGAATTGTACAATAATCCTTGGGATGATTCATAATAAAAAATAAACATCCAGATAGCTTAAACCATTGCTTGCATTATTTTCTTATTTAAATATCTTAAGTGTTTTCTAATGCTGCACCGCTTATACCTCTCAGTCACAAATGCTGCCTTATAGTTCAAAGATGTTTGCTTTAAAGTTAATCCTTTGGGCTCTGTAAAATGGACCTTTTTTCTAATCAATGCAAATTGATTTTGCTATTCTGTATTGACCTCTCAACCCTTTGACTGTCCATGGTAATTTCTTTCTTCACCTGATAAGGTACCTGATCCATAATAAATCAATTCTAATTAGTTTGGAGACTTCACTGGGAGCACAAGTTTGTTGGAAAAAAGCAGCAGGTTTCAGGTAGCTTTTTCATATCTCTCCATCTGTGGTTATATTTTTTGCATAAGACTATCTTTACTATATTCTTGGGTAATCCTGAGTCATAAATATATACATTGCTGTCTGCAGAGACAAGCCAGATTAATTTGGAATCGTACTGATGAAATACTTAAAACATAAAATAATCTAAAACTAGAAAGGAGCTAAGAGATACTGGACTTAAGTCTGAACTTTCAAAGTTTAATTGCCCCATATATATATACTGCCCTGGAATGTCCTAGCAGCAGCCTTTGAATGTCTAGCAGCTTGTGCCATTTACACATTGTCTGGAACAAAAATGTTTTTTAAATTTCTTTTTGTAAGTTCAGAGAGGGATGCCCAAACTCCAGAAAATCATCTTTTTTTCCTCTCTCTCATTTTTTACTTTGTTTATTAAATTGCTGCTGGTGATATGGTAAACAGAAGTTTAGGAAGCAAACCTAAGTGCTGGAGAATTTTGGTTGTTTTGGGGAATTATTTTATTTATGCAACAAAGTCCTCATTTAGCATTTTAGCTACCAGTAAGATTATTGGTCTTCTAGAACTTTTAACAGTTATCTGCTTTTACCCAAAAAACGTATTAAAGGAGAAACTCTTCCAGGAAAACACCTGTGAAAACTCAAAATACGCATTTGTGACATCTCACTTCTCGATAGGTGCATCAGTATTTTCTGTGTTCAGAAGATGCAAGGATGCACTTTCTGGGAAGCACTGCTAAAACCACACCATTTCCAGTGTGATCTCTCTGAAGAAGCAGGGGCTGCCCGGACAGCCCAGCGCTGTCGGCTCCGAGGCCATTTAGCCGATCGCTAATGAGTGCTCGGGCTCCCTGAAAGAGTTGAAAAGGCAGATCTTAGTTTTACCAGCACCAGTTCCAGAACTGAAGTATATGGGCAGAAAAAAAAAATACATATATATATATACACACACACATATATGTATATATGTGTGTGTGTAACAGGATGGGAGCGGTTTGTTTGTCTAAAACAAAGGCAGAACACACCAACCCAAACTGGAACTTAGAAAATAAAAGTCTTTGAAAGGTGGTAATTACTGTTTTGGTAAATTGCTCTAACTCTTCCACGCGTGACTATGCTGTTTAAAAATCTGTCAACCAATTTACTTAGCTGGCTGATGACAGGGAAAAAAAGGAGAGAAAAGAGCTTTGCAGAAGGTGGGAGCCTGCTGATGGCAGATAAAGGCGGTTCTGCCGTGCCTGCTTGGGCAGCGTGCGGGCAGCGCTGGCGGCCGGAGGTGCTGCCCGTTAGGATGTTCACTGATGTGGAGACAGTGGCTCCTTCCCGGCCGCTCCTATGGAGGCGCCGGGAGCTGAATGGCCTTTTGGAGGGTTACGGCACTTCACGAGGAGCACATGAATGACCCAGGGTGGTAAAAAAAAAAAGGCACACTCCCCCCCTCCCCCACGGAGCTGTAGAGATAAGAAAGAGGGAGTTAACGCACTGCCTGCTTGCAGCTAGAAAGTGTTCCTCTTGGACTGTTCCGACCGAGAATGGCCGGAAACCCCTCACTAACAGGCCAAAGAAAATGCAGGTAAACGGGGTCCGTTTTCACCTCTGCACCTCCGCAGGCGTCCTGCCTGGCTGTTTGGAGCCAGCTGCTCCTGTACACAAGGTGCTGCGTTTCAGAGCCTGGTTTTTACTGCGGCTGCGGCTGAGTGCCGGGATGCCTCACTTTCAGCTACCTTTCCTCTCACTCCTTTCTTTTATTTTTTTCAGTCGAGTTTTAATGCCTCCTTAGAAAAGATAAGTTCATTTTTGCACACCTTGGGGTGGTGTGTTCATTTTCTGCCCAAGAAATGGATCTTCTTTCGGATTTTGTACATCTTGATTTATTCTTGGCTTATAGTTTGAAGTGGGTGCTCTTCTAAAAGGATTTATGCATAGGTTCACTATTTTTGTAGTTATGGTTTATATGATAAGCTTTTTATATTTAAAATCAATATGTAATCCTGTGGAGGAGCTTATCCTCTAAAACCCCATTTGTAAATCTATTTTAGCTTTGTTACACCGCGCAGCCACAGTATTCCATAGATTGATTAGGTTCAGCAGCAGAATCCTATCAAATGGCCTGCTCTGATGATGATGCAAACTCTTTCAGGATTGCTAGTTGACTGGAACTAAAGATAAGACCTGACTGCAATCCCCCAATGTGCTCTTTACAAAACTAGTGTTAATTTTCATCAAAGTGCCGGGCTTATTTATTATAGTGGCAAGGTTGAAGGTTTTAGTACGAGAACTTTCAACCATTTCTGTTACAGCATTTCTATGGGAACTGGACGTCTGTTAGCTCAAAGTAATTATCAGTTTAAGCAATGGGGGGAAAAAAAGACAATATGAAGTCAATGAAGATGAATAATTGAAAACATTTCTACTTCCATGTGAATTTAGCAAACTCTGTCATTTTAGACTGCCCGTCGCAAGTGGTGGCACGGGGGCTTTAGCTTTCAACACTTTTAGCTCATATACAGCCTCAGAGCTTAATCCTATTTTTGTCCAGAGTGTAGCTTTTATAACAGTATTATTCTGAAATCTTCAAATTAATCACAGCCCATATTGTAGCTTCCCAGAGCTGCAGTCAGCCTGAGTAACTATATGTGACAGGTGTTATAGGTAATCCTGGCTTAAAAGGCACAACAGGTAGGAATCAAACTTGAACACAGTTGCTTTTTTAAACATAGGGATGCTTCCCAAAACTGCTGCCCAGCAGTATTTGTTGGATAAAACAAAATTGCAAGGTAGTCACCTATAAAATGTTATTTAAATACTTAGAGTCAGTTCCCTTTTTAACCAATTGCCGCTTGAGTCTTTATTTATTTTGGGGGGAGGAAAGGCAGACTCCTTTTCTAGAAATGGAAGTAAAATTGCAAGGGAGTATTTCTGCCAGCAGGTTTTCCCGTGGCATATTTCAAACATTAATAATAAGCAAATGCAGGAAAAACAAATAAACAAAAAACAAAACAAATACACAGTTTTGTTCCACGAAATCCTAATAGGACATTATTTACTTCACAGGGCTATAAGATGAAGCAACAAAACCTGTAGCACTTAGAAAGGGATTTAACAGAGAAAAAGAGTGAGGGACTGAGCAAAATATATACTGAAATATTCTGACTTGTTTGCTCTTTCAAAAACTTAAGTTGCTGCTGCAACTGGAGAACAGGGGATGAACAAAAAAAAAAAAAAAGAAAAAGAAAAAAGCTTTAAAAATAAGAGGTGAAAACCATCAAAATTGGAAAAAATTAAATAAAGTCCAGGTAGAGATTATGGATTTCAAGTCCCTTTTCATCCAGAGCGTGGTGTGCCCAGATGTGCCAGGGAGTCTGAGTCTCAGCACAGTTCCCAGCTGAAGCCGGGGGAAAGTTAACCTGAAAGTTGGGGACCACGTCTGGGGGGAAGCAAACAGCCCTGAAATCCTCTGCTATGTCTCTCTCTCTCCTCTTCTGCCTGGCGTGTTGCCGTGGCCCTTTTCAGGGCGGTGTTGTCCTGCTGAGATCTCTTTGCATTGTGAGGGGCTTTATTTGTGGGGCAAAACGCTGCGGTTTGGGGAAGCTCTGACTCGCAGAGTGGCAGAGCGGTGTGTTTTAAATGGGTTGAACTGAAGGAGCTTTGCCCAAAAGGAGCAGAAGGGGAAGCAGCGGTGAAAATCGAGACACTGCTCCAAGAAGTAGCACCTAAAAGGCTGCTACCCAAATTAAATCAAATTAAAGCAGCTTTGTGGCAGGAAAAAATGGCTTGGATTACCAGTAATTTTGGCTGCTAACTCCACTTCTAACCTGTGTACACCTGGGAAATGATTTCCTTAGCAACGGTGGAAGGGAAAGGACACATTAAAAAAGAAAACAGAAAAAGAAAATTAGGAAGGAAAGAAAGAAAACCAGGGAAAGAATGAGAAAAATGAGAAAAACAAAAACTCCCGGGAAGTTTCGGCAGTGCCCTGCCAGGCCGGTGCTCCGGGAAGGGCTCTGGTGCCGCCACCGCAGCGGCTCCCCCGCTGCCTGCAGGACGCGGCCGTGCGTGCTGGCTGCTCGCAGTGCCTGCACACACGTGTCGCCGTGGGTTTTCCTGCGTGCTGCTTTTCCTGGGGCTCGCTCGTGGGCCCGTGTGCCCAGGCAGACGGCGAGGAGGGCGCGATAAAAGCGGTTACACATTCCTGCCTTTCTGCCGCTCTTCCAACCTTTATTGCATGATGATGCATCTAATTTTTAATTTGTAAATACAAGGCTGAATTCCCTCTAGCACCAATTGCTTTCATAAAGCTTCTGAGCAGTTTGCTGTCTTGAATAAATTTGGCTTTGGAGGGGGGTCAGGGGGATTTGAACCACCGCATTCTTGCGGGGTTTGTGAAGATTCACATGGTAACCGGTGGGGAGCATTGTTCGGGTTATCTGAATAAGCACCAGCCATGTGAGTTTTAACATGATCGCCCAGGGCAATGGAGAGCGCGGGGGGGTGGGGGAGAAAGCCAAAAGGACTGCACCCTCTCTCCCCTTCGCCTTCGGGAAGCCCGGCCGGGGAGGAGGAGGACACCGCCGGGCCGGTGGCGATGGCTTCTCCCGGTGGTTGTTTTTTTTTTGGAGCTGGTGTCCTCTTTCCCTCCCGCTCCTCAATTGTCCTGCTATCTTCCTCATAATCTACTGCTCCTGCTTTTCATTGTTTACCTTCTTAATGAGGGAGGCGGGGAAGGCTGGGGCTTGACTGACAGCGACAAGCCCTCACGGTCTGGCTGGAGAGCCGGAGGCTGCGGGCGGCCCCGGGGGGCTGCGCCGAGCCGGGCCGGGCCGGGCTCCGGCGGGCCGCAGCCAGAGGAATCCCTTTGGGAATAGCGAGGCGGCCCGCCCGCCGCTGGCTGCCAGCGCCGGGGGTGGAGGGGCCCCGCGATATTCTGTAGCAAGTGTATTTTTACTTCAAAGTGGGAAATGCTAATTAAGCGATACCTGCCTTTAAAGTTACTGGGGAGCATATGGTGCGCAGTGTGAGATTCCTCCAGCCGCTGAGAGCGGGCGAGGAGCGCGCAGAGAGGAGCCGGGCTGCGGGAAGCGGGCATTCCTCCGGGAGGGCAAACCTGGCAGTGGCCATGCCCGCCAGCAGACACAGACGTGGGGAGAAACAAAACAAAACAAATTTTACACTAAAAAGAAAGGGAAAAAAAAAAGGAAAGAAACCCCCACCCAAACGACCCCCAAATCATTGCTGAGCTCCCCCAAACCAAGGTGGGCGAAACGCCGCCGGGCTGCGCTTGCCGGGCCTCGCTGGGGAGAGAGGCCGGGGTCGGGTCGGGCTGTGCCAGGCTGCGTTGGGCTGTACCGAGCCGAGCCGGGCTATGCCGGGCCGGGCCGTGCCAGGCTGCGTTGGGCCGTACCGGGCCGGAGCGGGCGCGGTTCCGGCCAGATTGGCTGTGCCGGGCGCTGGCGGCCGCGGCTCTCACCGCTGCTCTTGTGCTTCTCCCGCAGACTGGCAGAAGACCGAGGCGCAGAAGAGACGAGAGCAGCTCTTGCTGGACGAACTCGTTATTCTCGTTAACAAACGGGACGCGCTGGTCAGGGACCTGGACGCCCAGGAGAAGCAGTGAGTCGGGCAAAGGGGGGGTCCCCACCGAGCTGCCACGGTCCCCACGGAAACTTTGGTCCAAGTCCGCGGGNTCCCGCGCAGCGCCTCACCGCGCCTCCCGCCGCCTCTTTCCGCAGGGCCGAGGAAGAGGACGAGCATTTGGAGAGGACCCTCGAGCAAAACAAAGGCAAGATGGCCAAGAAGGAAGAGAAATGCGTTCTCCAGTGAGCGGCCTTCCCGCGGCGGCAGCGAAATCGCAGCGCGGCTTTCTTATGTTTTTAAAATGCCGACATGAGACTGGGAAAAAAAAAGAAAAAGATGTTTTGAAAAAAAAATTAAACTTTTTTCCATTTTCTTAGGCCAGATCTAGGCTGCGCCGGGCCCCACTCCGTTGTTTTTTGTTTTCCATTCAAGCGAACTCGCGTTGTCCCATGATTTCCGTGTGGGCTCAGCTCTCCTGCCGAAAGCGTTGAAAATGGAATCGCCGAGACCCCTGGCGTGCGGGCGATGCCGGAGATGGGCGGAAGGAGGAGAAGAAATAGTCTGTCCTGGTTTCTGTAGCTGGAGGAGGGCTGAGTTTTGAAATAAAAATGTTTTTGTCGTAATAGGATTAGAGAGGGGGATATAGGAAAAAAAAATCATTGGGAATGGTTTCATCTAGTCCTGCCATATGTAATACTTAATAAGCTACCTACATTTTATAGTTAGGTCAGATCCACCCCAGTTATTATTAAAAATGTGCTGTATTTACCAGTGGTTTATTACATCAGTTTTACATTTCCCCGCGAGTAGAGCCGAGCTGCTCTGGTTTACTCGGGGGGCTTCTCCCCCAGAGCTGGCACAAAACCCTGGGAGCGGCTGCGAGCAGAGCGGGGCAGCCCGGGGCAGAGACCGGCCCGGCCCGGGACAGCGCGACACTTCCCACCCGCGTCCCCCCGCGGACCGGACCGGACCGGACCGCGCCGCCCGCTCCGCGTTATTTATTGCGCCCGGCCGCGTTTCCCACCGCACCCCGCCCCGTCCGTGTGCCCCCAAGCGTGTCCCGCGCTCGCATCGTCCCTTCGTGGAGCTCGTCTCGTTTATTTATTACAACACCGAGTCATATATAAAATTTTCAATAAAACCCGAATCTTTCTTACCGTAACTGCCGCTTTCCTCTTTACCTGGGAACCTCCCTTAACCCCCCCTGCCCGCAGTCGGCCGGGGAGGGGGCTCGGGGG
>VZRQ01004937.1:653032-806015 GCA_013397975.1 Machaerirhynchus nigripectus | reverse complement strand
CCCCGCCTGGGCTGGCGCTTCCCGGCAGCTTTGCCCCGCCGCGGGGACAGGGACAGTGTACGTGTGACTTTTGATGCCGTAACCCCTTCAACTGTAAGGCAACCCCCCTCCTTTCTTCCCGCCCACCCCAATAAAATCTAAACTAATAAATGTAGTGGTGTCCTGTCCTCCTTCCTCCCTCCCGCCCCTCTTCCTCATAAAACTTCCCTGGGGGGGAGTGAGGAGCCGGGAAATATTTCTTGGGGAGTCCCAGCAGGATGGGGACGTGTGTGATGAGCTTGCGAGTGCTCTGGAGGGGGGACCCACCGCTGCTTCTGCAGGTGCGGGCTGGGGACCCACTCTTACATTAATCGACGCTTAATTGGTTACTGATTTTTGGTGGCCCGCCGTGCCGATGGGACTCACGGGACGGGCAAGCGCCTCCCGAACCAGGATCGGTGGGGCGGCCCCCAAACTCGGGACCCACGGGCGGGCCTGGATGCCGGTGGCGGGGCGCGAGGGCCACTCGGCCACCTCTGTCCCACCGCGCAGGTTCGGCACCCGCGCTTCCAGCCCCGGCTCCCGGCCGTACCACCCTCAGCCGCTGCCGGCTGCGATCCAGCCAGGGGAGACAGGGAGATGAATTTTTTTCTCGTGACAATCTTCCCCCCGCTCCCCCAGCACCTTCCCTTCAGTTGTTGGAAGCTGCCTGTCGGTGCTGGGGCTCTTCCTACTTGCACAGGACCGGGGATTGCGCGGACTCGCGGGGCCACTGCTCCCCTGCTTGGGCCATTGATGCCCTGCTCGGGGAGCATCCCCAAATTCCCATCCTCCTCCTTGTGGTCCTGCAGTAGTGCCAACTGCATCTGGAAGCACCGGGGCTGTGCCGTGTGTCCCCATCCCTGGTGTTCCCAGGCAGCCCCGGGCAGTGGGGACCGTGGTGAGGTGAGAGGTGTCAATGCTCCCCGCGGCTGCTTTGGGGAGGGTGTCACATCCCCCCTCGCGCATCTCTTGCCCCCGCTTCCCCGCTCCAGCATCCTGGTGCAGAGCAAACGGGGCTGGCGCTGCGATGCTGCGGCTGCGGTGGGAAAGCAGTGAGATCAGCCCCAGGAGCCACCCGCGCCACCCCCGTGCATCCTTCCAGGGTCGTGGCCGTGGCAGAGCCCCGAGGCGGGGGGTGGCCTCTCGCACCCCCCGGTGCAACAGGAAGCTATGGGAGGGGACGAGTGACTGAGTCAATGTTAGGGGATTCTTCTTTAAGTGGTTCTTTTCCTTGTTGTCTCCTTCTGTGCTTATATGTAGATAAAAGGTATGTAAGTATTTTTAAAAAATATATCTATGCTTATAAAATAATTGTTCTCTTCTGCAACCACCAAGTGTGGCTGTACAGGCAGTTTGAGTGAGGGCCATGTGTGCTGGATGCAGGTGCAACACTCCATGCATCTCCAAGCCCTTCCTTCAAAGGGGAAAAAGTTATCACAGCCTTCCTGGGGCTGGGCAAAAAAAAAAAAAATCTGTGCTGGGCACAGAATGAACCAGAGTTGCCCTCCCAGATTTAGTGAGCATATGAGCGATAAGATCCAGCAGGTGTATAACACACAATCCCCCAGACACACATCTTTTGTCTTCCTTAAACAAAAATGATGCACACTTCATCGTCCTTATAAACTGTGTTCCACTGTAACTCAGTAAATCACTGATGCTGGGAGACACAGACAAGAGGGGAGCCTGAAATTTGGTTTTGCTGATGTGGTCCTGAATCTCTTCATCCAGTGCCCCACAGTGGGGCTGGGCCAGGGCTCTGCTTTGGGGTTTAGGACTCCAAGGGATGCTCGAGTCCCCCCACTTTCCCCCCCTGATTTAGGCACCGGCAACACCAGGTGCCACTGATCAGTGGTTTATCCAGCAACCCCCACTCTGCAGTTCGGGCATTTTCCTGTCCCACTCACACAGACCTGGAGCACGGTGTTGAAGCTGGCTGCTGAGCGCAGGTGGCTTTGGAGGCACAGAGGAGACCTGGTCCAGATCACATCAAATCACGGCTGTGCCCTCAATGCTTGGCTCCATTTGTTTCAATTGTTTTTTCAGTCAGTGCCAGCAGGGTGGGCAAGACGTGACTTCTGCCTGTTGGGGAGCGAGCATGGGCTGGGAAGGGTCATGCCTCGGTTTGGGGGGGCCCCAGCACCCTTCCTCTTTTGCAAACTTCTCCCACTGTGGGCTTCCTCAAGGCTGGAGCAGGCACTGCCACCCCGAGCATGAGTCATGGCAGGTAAGGTGGCACGATGCCTGGTGCCCGGCTCCAGGGGCAGGCGCCAGCAGGATTGCCAAGCTTTTTAGGGCAACCCGGTTCTGAGAGAGCTGCCTACTTGGCTCGTACCTCATCTCTCCAGCAAGAAGGCTGCTGGGTGCATGGCTACCACTATTGTTTTTTTTTTTTAAATTAAAATCGCACTTGCTGCTGCAGCGCGGAGCTGCCGGGGGCCCGGGGGCTGCGGCCACAGTGCCGAGGGCTGGGTCACCTGGCTCCAGCCCCGCGCAGCTCCTGCCTCTCGCCCGAGGGCCGACAGCTGCCTCTGCACGGCAGCGCTGCTCCAAAGGCACCCGGGGCTTTCCTGCCAGGAACTGAAGGGCCAGGATTTGGGGTGAGCGGGAGGAGGGACAGAGTGGAGCACATTCCCCGACTTGGGCTGCCCTTGGCTTTTACGCTGGTGCTTCCTGGACCTGGAATAGTCAATGACCTCTTTGCTGTCATCAGAGCACTTGCTCCGTTGTGTCCCTGCTTTGCTGTTGAACCCCTGCGTGTGGCAGGGAGCTGGGACAGCTGAGGACGGGAACACCCTTAGCGGGCCATGCAGAGGTGGGCAGAGGCTGGACAGGGTTGCTGCTGGCTGGGGTGACCAACTCCTCTTTTGGGTGCAGGACCTGCTTTGGGAACTCAAACCATTACGGCCGAGCATGACTTGAATTATTAAAGAATTATAACTAAAAATTCTGTTGTAAGTTTCAGAAGTCGTGCATGCGCACTAACACAACCTAATACAGTTATTTTGCAGGCAGCCTTCCTGGCAGGGTGCAGAGAAAACAGGTGATTATAGCTGAATAAGGAACCACTGGTTTGTGGTTTTCCCTGTGCTGACCTCCGTGTTAGCCAGTCGCTGTTAATTCATACACTTTGAGCAGCAATTAATGCACATAAAATCCCATGTTGGTTCCAAACCTGTTTTGATTTTGTCAGTAAAAAGTCTGCAGGTGAACCTCCCAGCTGAGGAAGCTGCTGTACTGGAGAGCTCTCCTTTCATGTCGCACTGCCAAGCACAAAATGCTGTGGGGAAGGAGGAGGGTGAAAATGGTCACAGGGCTGAAGCCTAAAGGGAAACATCTGCCTATTTCCAGTTAAATCCCTATTCAACACTTTTTTTTTTTCCTGGACACACAGGACTTTTCCAAGAAAACCATGTGAGGATATTTTTTAATGAAAAACTGCAATTTTAGGCAACAGCATTCTGGACCTTATGTACATTTCTCGTATCGCTTCCTGTATATTTTTAAGCTGAAATCCTCTTAGCATGCAAAGTAAATAGATTATGATATACTGAAGGATTAAGAATCACTGTCTGGTGTCAGATTAATCCCTCATATAGACCATCACTTGTACTGACAGAAATATGGCTGCAATTCAGCAAAATAGCTGTATGGCAAGGCAGTGTGTCGCAGCCTCTTAGGCAGAACAAGCCCCCCGTCACCGTGGTCCAGCGCCGTGCCGTGTGTTTTCCAGAAATGCAATTTCAATCCGTGGGACGCTAAAGGCACGCTCCTCTACCAGCTCGGCCGTCACCATCTCAGCTCTGCGTGGGGAGGTGAGGCAGCAGCTGCTCTGTTTCAAAGCTCTCTTTATTTATTTTTCCCTGTTGAGTGTACAAAACCCTACGGGCTGCAACCCCTTCGCTCCCTTCAAACCACAAACCAAAGCGTCTCCTTCGAATACACGCATGGAAAGGTGTGGATTGGGATGAAGTGCAACCAAAATCACCCATCAGGCAGCAGGATTTTGACTCATAGGGGAAAAAGGATTGTAAATATTTTATTTGGGTAAAAGCAGAACTTTGTTAATAAAATACTTCTAATGGCTTGTGGGTTTTGGTTTAGTTTTCTTTTTTTTTTTTTACATTGTGCTTTCAGTTTCAGTCCATCATACAGATTTGTTCACCACGCAAAACCAACTTCAAGAAGCTCACTGGCTTTGGGTTTCAACCACCCAGTGCTCCCCAAAAAGCTCAAGCTTAACCCACACCTGTGCCTAAGATATAGTACAGAATATCCGTGTCTGTACACTCCGCACTCCATCAGGTGGAGGGAGGAAGGACCCGCAATGATGCTCGCTCCTCTTCCCTGCCAGAAAAAAAAAGGAGAGGGCTGGCACAGGTTATGTTACCTTCTCAATGCATTTTCTCTTTGTGGTTAGAGGAGGCAGATTAAAATCTGGACTCCAATGGAATGATGCTTAAGAGGCTCCGCATCTTTTTTTCAAGGCAAAATAATGGTTATTCAACTAAGATGATATATCTAGATATGAAAATTGAGAGCATTCTTTGAAAAATGCTGCCGACTGTGAAAGGCTGCTCTTTCACAGAGGTATCCTGAGTGAAGATCTTATCTGCTGGTATCTCAATAGGACGGTTTTCAGAGCCTTAAGTGGAAATTCAAATCTGCTTCCAAGTGAAGATTGTAAAAACATATAATGCATAGAGAATTACAGACTTTTTCCTGAAAAGCTTATAGATTCATCCAAGAAATCCCACCAAATTTTTCACCATTGAGTTTGTACAGTAAATGGGTATCAGCAATTACTCGCTTTTTTGATGTCTTTGATGGAAATGTCACCAAATTGCCCTCCACAAGCAAACACAGGGCACTTTGTGCATGGACATGTCCATGTGAACTCAGAAATAATTTGGAGGTCTAAGGGCAGGATATTTTCTAAGCCTGGTGTTTTGTCATCTGCCAGTGGTCAGATCCAGGGCTGGCTGGAATTTCCCTGAAGGACTTCCCGTGAGCTTCACCACCCTGGTGAGGTTTCCTCTTCTCTGCTTTGGCAGCTCAGTCACACCAGCCCAAAGTGCACAATTTGGAGAGACCCGCTGTCTCCAGTCTCCTGTGGGGGAAAGACAGGCAGGATCAGGCAAGCTGCAGGGAGAGGCACTGGGGGATGGAAACACAGGTATCAAAATACCACCCCAACCCAGGGAGACAGTTGCAGACACTGTCCCAGTTTGGCCTGGGAATGAAGGATGTAGCCCCAAAATGGTGACGACTGGCTTGTCGTTCAAGGTAAGGCACTTCTCATCTTTTTTAAAGCCACTTCACACCCCCCCCTGCCCCTGCTGTTCCTGGGAAAACCAGGGGCTGCAGCTCCAGGGACCGTGCAAGATGTCCCCCGGGATGAGAGGGGCTGGCACCCGAGGCTCCACCTGCCTTTGAGACCCCTCACCTGGTCCTCGGGAGCTTACTGGTAAAAGTGAAACTTTAGGGTTTTGTTACTTTCTAATTAAAACATACCGTGAAAAGCACAAGGCTGGGTTAATGCCAGCGTGTGGCCAGGCAGGTTTTAAAGCTGGGATGGCATTTTGCATTCCTGACACTATGCAAATGTGTGATTTAAGCACGAATCCCTGTCCTGTGCAGGGTGGAAGCCCCAGCCCTCTGGTTTTGCAGAGGGCATGGTGATGGGGAGAATGTGTGCCACCAGCAGAGGTTATTTCATAACCCGGGCTAGCGTGCCTGCGAAATGCATGAAATGCTTTGCCTTGGAAAGCGATGTAGTCTAGTGAGTCATTGCTTTCTTTTGAATTACAGATGAGTAGCCAGCCCTTCATGATGCAAAGAAAAAAACTAGGTGTGGAGCTGGAAACAAAGGGAAACGTGCGTTTGTCCTGTCTCAGAGGGCAAAACACGCTGGCTGTCATGGGAAGAGGGGGTGGGCTCGGCCCCAGGAGGTGGCTGTCAGGGCTGTGTCAGGCTGTGGGAGCACTGGTGAGGGTGGACAGGACTCAGGTGAGTGACTCCCTGGCTTCTTGACTTCAGGAAAGATGAAAAAAATTATCCTTACTCTTGAAGCCTCATAAGGAACCTTTACCAGAGCAGCAGCTCCATCTCATGGCATGTGCACTTCACCACAGAGATAGAGATCTCCCTCCAAAACAGCATTCCCTCCACAACCTCCCTACCCAGGCATGGAGTGAGCAGTAAAAGTGCAATGGCTCCAAACAAGCTCTGTAGGGACATTGAGTTTCCAGCCCATGGCTTGGCTCTTCCCTTGCAGGGAGATGGTTAGAGGTGGCTCTGCCACAATATAACCCCTTGAAAATCCTCAGAGGTATTTTGAAGATGACATGAAAGCGTCCCTGATGTCCCACCCGAACCAGTGCTTGCATTCAGACCCCACCAGATTATTCCAGTGTGGAAATGTGAAGCACAGCTTCACCACTCAGACATCTGCTTAGTAAGGCACCTCTCTCTTCAAGGAGGTTATGAGGTGCCTTATTGGTAGCAGCCCTCATGGTAGGGCTGTGTGTAGGTGCCTTGGGTTCTGCGTGGCTTCAAGCTTTCTATGGACTCTCCTTGCTCTCTGAACGACACTTGCTGGAGGCTTTGAAAAACACAGATTTTTTTTTTCCAGTAAAGCCCCGAGGAGCATCAGTGGCTGAAGGTAAGGAATGGGTGGCTCTTTCGTCCCTAGAGCTGTGTCAGGGCCTTATGCAGAGGGGTTTTTGCTGGTGGTTGCTCTGGGGATCAAGAGAGTAGGTGGGCAGGTGAATGCAGGCTGGAAAAAGACCCCACACCATGTTTGACCATTTAAAAATTCAAGGCTGTTTGGGCAGGTCCCCGTTGCTCAAGGCGCAGGGTCTGGAGTGCATCAGGTGGGCATCTGACCTGGGTTTGTGATTTGTGCCTCTGTCTGGGGAGAGGTGAACAAGAACCCAGCCCTGCAGACCTACCTACTTGCTTTTTTAATAAATACTTTTCAAAAAATCCTATTTGCAAACCTCTCTGGTCACACTAAAGCAGACCTGGCGGTGTCGTGTGGGAAGCCTGTGATGTGGCATGAAGCTTGTAGAGGTATTTAATGTTAATCAAAGGCTGAAGAGTGGTAATGACTGGAACCCTCCTCTGATACCTGGATCTTTTCTGATGTAGCACCCCGGCAGTAAAAGATGCCGTAATAATTTGACGAGAGCTGACTTTCGTTGTGCAGGAAGAGCGCTGTCCAGGAACAGGGGCAGCCAGCACTGCAGTGCTGCTCCCTATGGTAATGAGCTGCTAGTCCTCCAGAGAAGGAAAATATGAATATCCTGACAGCAGAGCATCTACTTGTGCCCTGCAGAGTTCAGATCATGGGGCTTTTCATGGTAATGATGTGGTCCTGCTCCGGCAGGCGAAGGGAGGAGCGGTATGGGAAGGCACACCCTGTAATTGAAAAGCCACTAAGTCATCTTGGACCTGCAGGGATAGCAGGATGGAGGCAGTGGTTTGCTCTGTCTCCACAGGTCTGAGGCAGAACAGGGGATCCTTCTACTCTCCTGGAGTGGGAAATACAGAGAAACCTCTTCCCCGCGCTGCTGTATTGCTCCCAGGAGGCTATGCTTTTTCTCCTGGGATTATTCTCAAGGGCATGATGAAGGTGGGAAAGGACAAGAGTGGGAGAGAGGAGAATAAATGAAGGAGCCCCAGGAAATTATTTTAAACACCTGTTTTATTCAGATGAAGACCGCCTGGTTCCAAGCTGCAGGAATGACTACGTGGAAGGACATGCCTGTTGCTAGGATCCGTAGGTTACCACTCCTTTTCACGGGAATGCCTTGTTTCCCTTGAATAGCATAATACAAAACCATTCCGGCTGATCGGTGTTCAGCTGAGTGATAATATATTAAAATTATCATCTGGTAGCCATAAGGAGCCACTGCCTTCAGCATCTTAAGCTGCCCTGTGGAAGATCAGTCTCTGGTCCAGGAACAAGAGAGCAGTTGAGATGAACATTTTCCAAAGGGTCTTGTTTGTGCCAAGGTAGCTGGCCAGGGTGTTTGGAGCCTTGAGCCACTGATCCAAGTCTGGATGCTGCTAAACAGAGACTCTGAACTAAACCTACACAGTTACTCAAGATTACTCAAATACTGGAATACTCAAATTCCAGAATAACGCCGACCAGGAGGGACCTCTGGGACCACCCTGCTCAGAGCAGCAAGGCTGGGCTGGGTCTCAAACAGCACAGTCCTCCAGACCACCCTAATCTCACCTCCAGCCTTTCCTGGAAGACAGGACAGAACATGAACACCAAACCCTGGCCACTCCAAATATTGTGGATGGGATGCTCACTTCTCATTTGCTTCAGTCATGTTGCCTGAGGAGCCATACCCACACAAGCCATGCACAGGGCAAGGAAAGCTGCAGCTTATCCTCATTCCTCCACCATCTGCCTTCACCCCCACGTTCATGCTCAGTGGTGGGATCCTCTGGCCAGCCCAAAACCAGTCTGGCAAAGCCACAGAGTCTGCATTTGTCCTCCTGCCAGCTGAGAACACTTCAGCAGCCCTTGCCCACCATCACCCTCACAGCAAGGGGCTGCAGGCAGGACACAGGTGACCTGTGCTAGTGCTGGAGGGACACAGGTGACCCCTGTGGTAGCACAGTCTTGCCTCTGAGCCACTTCTACTGCTTTCCTCCAGAAAACAAATCTTGTTCAACAGCTTGAGCACTGCTTGGCTGTGTGACAGCCAGCTGCTCTGGCAGGTCACTGGGAACAGTTTGTTGCACGATCTCTGCAGTTTCAGGGAGGAGAAGCTTCCTCATAGCTGAGAGCAGCAGTGAGTGAGGAGTTCATGTGCTGTGATGCACCTATAGAAGACAGGCCCATGTCAGATCCATCCCTGCCAAGGCCTCTGTGGCCATCTGCGCTGGGAATAGGTCACCTCTGGCTCCAGCCTTTCCCCGACAAACTGGCAAAGGAGGGCAAAACAAATCCTCCAGCTCACAGCTGCAGGGATCTTCCTGCAGAATTGCCTGTGCAAGAAGGGCCGGGTTTTGGGTGTGCTCCCCTTGGGTGGCACCAAGCCCAGTATTGTGCGAGCTCCTGCTGAAGCAACATGCGGGAAGTGGTGTCGGGGGGGGCCAGCCCGGGGAAGCAGGGGGTGAAAGTGGGACTTTGGGGATGGGCTGTCCATCACGCAGCAGGCCGGTGGTGGTGTCCAGGGGAAGAGCTGCTGATGGTGGGTTTGGGTTGGATTTGGGTTGGGTTGAACTAAAGCCACAGGTCGGTCCAGCTAGAAGGATCTGCTCTGATTTGCTGGGTGCTGGTTCCTGTGATGGTACCCAACTGCTGCAAGACTTCTGAATTTCCACATGCCATTAAAAGTCAGGACAAAATGTTGATGGAAATGTTTTCTCAGAAGCATAGTTTTACATGGATGGCTTTTCTTGGTGTGCGCTACAGGCTCCCCTTATCCCGCCAGCCATCTTCCTCTGCAGCCCATGGCTGTTCCCTCCCTTCCCTGGGTCCAGAGCAGCTCAGATGGAAGCGCCCCATTTTCCTGTGCACAAGCAGCTCTGCAATGTGTGCTGAAATCAAAACACCTCCTCCCAGGTCACAGAGGTCACACTTTGACCCACCAGCTTTTAGCAACAGTGACCACTCAGATGCAGTAACCTTTTGGAACCAAAGAATGCTTTAACCACTCCCTTGGGTAAGTCCTTAACGATGCAATGGCAAAGCTTTCTTCTGTGCATCACTCTCATTATACAGCCTGAATGTTTGGGCTTGTGGATTTCATTGTTATAGTCCAGAGATTTCAAATTAAATTCTCAGTTTATTAATTCAACTGCTTATGTGAAGGCCAGGAGATCTTCCACACAGCTTGGGGGAGGAACAGTTAACTGCTGTCTAACCCAGCTGCAAACCCAGGGATCCCACCAATGTCTCCAGACCATTGCTGCTGCTGTGCTTTACTTTAGTCTGTGTCCTGAGGCCACCGAAATCGTCCAAAGGCCAGTGGGGAGATCCCGTGAGGTGAGAATTTCCCACCGGTGCGACCCTGACATGGTGAACTCTGGCACCTGGTCCGCAGCCTCTGCCCATCCTCCACTCAGTGCAAATGCACAGGGGCCTGCAGGAAGCTGCAGAGGTGGGGCCGCTGTGTGTTCTTCCTCAGTGCTTCAGGACTGGTAGAACAGCTCTTAGAGCACAATTTTACTTGGCACAGGCTGGTTTTGTAACGAGAGAAATAAATAAGTGCCATCCTGCTCTGCTGGGAGGTTGAAGTTTTCCTTTTTTTTTTTTTTTTTTAATGATCTGTTTGCACTGAGGCCAAACACTGAATACTTTGGCCTCAAAAATAAAAGTTTAAACAGGAATTGTAATTGGAAGGAGGCTAAAACACAGGCGCTCTTGTGCCTTCATCCATGCTGCCACGAGACTTATTTTATCATTTGTTATATTTTGTTTTATATTTTTACTTTAGTTTTTCCTTTAAAGCAGAACTGAGGAAGCGTGTTTGTGCTGCGTGCTGCTGACTCACCAGCTCTGGAGACAGGTTTGCCCTATATCTGTGCTCTACGTGCACCCCCACTGACTCCCAAACACCTGGGATCCCAAGCCAGGCCAGGACGGAATGTCCCCGTGGCAGATGAAGGATCTAGGGGACAGGGTAGTGTTTCCCTGCCCACATGGAAGTCTTCTCTTCCCCCGCAGTGAGCTTCCTGCAGGCTGGAAGCGTGGGAGCCAGAGCGGGAGAGGGAGGAGGACACAGGCCTGGAGGCTGGCAGTGTGGGAAGGGATGGACCACCTCTACTGGCAGCACCTCGCACTTAAATCAGTTCAGAGTTTTAATGAAACCACAGGGTAGCATCTCACTCCTCTTCCCTGCAATCTTCCTCCTGGAAGTGCCAGTCCATGCGCTGGTTAGCTCCTGTAAGATAAACGTGGATGGAGGACGAGACTTTTACGTGCTGTGCTCAATACAAAGCAGCAGGTGAAGCCCTACTCTAGCAGAACCGTACAGGAGCATTTCTACCAATTCCAGCAAGAGCCCTGCAGGCAGACAGCTTGCAGGGACAGGCTTGGGGAGTTTCAGGAAGCTTCAAAATAGAGTAAATAATAATAAGCAGAACGAAAATAATAAATCAGAAATGGGTTACCTGCTCTGAAGGAATGGCTCTCATATTTCCTTAAAAAAAACAAAACAAAACACAACTAAAACACCCACCGTGTTATTTACATTTCATTTAACTCACTGAAAAACCCAAACAAACAGAGGTATTAGGTAACTTTCACTTTTTTGATAAAACAAAGCTATTTTATATCATGTTATTCAACGGATGAATTAAAATACTTAATATATTGCTTATACAAGTCAATACACGTAGGACACATATATTCCCTCAAACACCACAACAAGTTAAAGCAACCATGACTTTTGTGGATGAGGCAGCGTGGAGATGCAAGGCCAGCAGCAGATCAGGGATCCCACGTAGTCCCAGCTCAGTGGAGAGCTGTTGCAAGACTGGGATGGGCAGTCTGGGACAGTCGTGGCTGCAGGACACATCTCTCCCTGCAGCGGGGTAGCCCTTGGGTGGAGGGGCTTGGCAGGGGCTGCCTGCCTGAGTGCTCTCCTCCTGTCTTGGGAGGGCTTTGCAGCCTGTGTGCTGCCAGGTTGCTGCAGGAGCTGCTTCAGGATGAGGCTTCATGTTACAGCTTGAGCCGAATTAACAGCTGCCAACATCAAAAAGTAGTCCTGCTGCAGGCAGTGTCCTTCTGCCCCTCGCTTGGCGCTGTCTGTGGTGTCTTCTAATCCCCACACAGGGCAGGTCGGATCATGGGGTGGACAAAAGCCCACGGGAAAGAAAACTAACAACTTTTTTGAGCTGGGTTAATGTGCTGTCGGCTCCCTGCTTGGTCCCATGAATGTGGGGGGAAGAAGGTGGCGAGGAGCAGCAGGACTGTCCCACTGTGACGGTGGCAAGCTGCTAGTTCGGCTCCAAGGTGGAAGTGTATCCAACACTGGCTTGTTTGAAACCATCTCTTTCAGCTGTGGCTGTAGGAACCACCTCGCCTCCCCATGCCCGGAGACTGGCTCAATTCCTACCCACCTGTCAGTACAGCGATGGGACACCCGGACAGGGCAGGAGATAAAAATCCCCGTCTCGCCCCTTGTGCAAACACTCTGACCTATCCCTGCCTGGCTGCCTTCACGGGACAGCTCTTTAACCATGACCTTCTCGTGCTGGCTGCTCCTCTGCCCAACTGCTGCACTCCCTGGGCTCTGCTGGGATGGGGACACCGGGCGCTGCCCAAGCAAGGCAGCCACCTTTGCCTCCTCCAGACCCCCGCAGAAGCCATGTGCGCTGCTGCTTCCCGAGCCATGGAAGCAGGGAGGCTCTGCCGCTGCTGGATCCTGCACAGAGTAACAGAGCCACGACGGCTGAGAGTTACAAACCCTGCCTGTTTTTGTTAAATCACGGATACCGCTGCAAGATAAGGAGATTCAGGTGATTGGTTGACTTATTCTACTTTCCATGAGCCAGCAGCTGAGTCTTCCTGCCTCCCCCTGCTAGGAATACACAAACCAAGCTCATGCTGCAATGCCACTGCCTTGTTTTTCCTCCCAGACCCAAGTGAATTTTCAAGATATGAATTACCAATATTTCTAGCTTCATCCCCTTGAGCATATTTGAAAGAGACTTGTTCACTTACCTTCCTGGCTGCTGGAAAGGGTTTTCCTGATCAGGGAAGTGGTGTGACCATCCGCTCCAGGCTCAGTGTCCTCTGCCTGTCTGTGGCTGGTGGGTCTTGGAAAACAAAACAGAAGTGATAGAAGGGGAGGGAGCAATGACTGCAGAGTTGGGGAGACACTGCAGAGCAGAGAAAAGCTGTCTTGTTTGTTTTCTGTCTTTTCAAGTATACAGCAGCCTGTGTAATTTCCTGGCTACAAACTGCAGCTCTTTTCTATCAGGTGCCAGTAGGTTTGTTGACTGAGTGTCACTAGGATCGCTCATTTGGCTGTGCAGTCGCTCCAGCACTGTCCTGTCATTCAAAGATGAGGTATAAAGCTGGTGTTTTTTGGAGCAATTACAGTTTTGTTAAGCAGGACAGGCTGGGGATGTGCAACACACATTGCAGGCACCAGGCACTGTTGGCAGCCCTGCGCAGAGGAAGTTGGGCAGATGCCAGGAGAGGAGGATATCAGACCCAAAATACAGCACGGATTTTCTGTAATTTTTGTCCCTACACCTCTTTCATCACCGAAATTCAAGTTGTGAGGGAGGTGCAGGGAGGAAAGCACAAGCTATGTGTTATGAAAAATGTAGATGGATTTGGTTGGGTTTTTTTTGGGGGGCGGGGGGGTCTTTTAGGGCTTTCTTTTTTTTTTTTTTTTTTTTTTTTTTTTTTTTTTGGTTTTGCTAGTCTTGGTTTCTACACTCATCATTAATCTCTGCTTACACAGGCATGTGGAAAGGCAATCCATTCCCAGTGCAGTGGAACTGGAGACCTGGAGGCCATGTTGTGCCATCTTGGCTTGCTGACTTGCTGCTCGTCCTGCCATCCAAAACCTGCCAAGTGCTTGGCGAAGTCCAAGGCAGAGTCCAAGCCTTCATTAAGAACGAGTCAAGTAGAGAAAATAAACTAAACACCCAATGCCAGGCCAACTGGGAACTCTTTGGGGAGGATTCTCATCATTTGGGTAGCTTTCCCTCCTCTGTGGATGTAGTCATGCTGGACTCAAGTAGTGTTTTACTCAAGGGTGGCTTTCAGGTACGACAGCGTCGTAGCTGTGAGAATAAAACCGGGAACGCTTTTGTGCAGCACCCAATTTCTTCACTGCCACAGTGCGAAATCCCCCTCAGCTTTGATAATACAAATAATACATTCCAGGCATAAAAAGCCCTTTGTTACTGATGAGAACATAAATAATCAAAGAAAAAGCTCAGGTTTTCCCTGTGCCTTTGTCTTCCCACTACCAGTCGGCAGCTATGCAAGCAGCTGGGCATATGTAAAGCAACTAAAAGCACCTCTCCTCATCAGCTTTCTCGAGACATTTTTAAGCTGCAGTAATGCAACTCTCCCATCGCACTAAGCTTTATTGGTTCAGTATAAGAAACTAAGAAACTTCACTGGAGACCAGATTATGCTGGTTGCAAAAGTGGGGGGATTCTTCTGCTCTTCGACCCCATTATCTCCTCCGTAGTGTCTTGATCAGCTTTCTTACACGCGGCCTCGGATTCTGCCGAGACCCGCAAATTGCTTTTTTGGCTGCCAAATTGCCATAACCCTTCTATTTTTATATTTTAAAAGAGCTTAAACCCTTCCATCCTCTTTGGATGTGTCTTTAAAATTGACCAGTACTGGGAGGATTTCATGTATATCCGAAGGCTTAGAAGAAGATGTTACCTCTACTGAGCTTCTAGTTTTACAGTCAACAGACATGAAAAGCCCAGCGGGGATAAAAGGAACTTAACCAGTTCTGTCTAATGCATATAAATCTACCTAAGAGCTCAAGGCACTGGAAGTACTCAATGCACTACATTTATCTGAGTCTAAGATACAGAAATGGGTCTTCAGCCCACATGCCACATGTCCCATTTTGATGCCAAGTTAATATGAATTAAGAGACTGAGATGAATAAACAAGGTCAGTCTGGGCTGGGCCAAGTTGAATCAATGTAAAATAATTGTCAGTATTTTCTGTCAGCAACGCTGGTTTATCTTGGCTCGGGATTCCCGGTGCTATAGATTATAAAATGTTTTCAGTGGAACAGTTGGCAGACATTTTATTGATTTTTCTTTGTTTTGTGAATGCTGGAAAAATTTCCATTAAGTATACACGCCGTTCATGTGATGAAGCCAAATTGCTTTTTCAAACTTTTCTTTCTTCAAGTGTGCTAATGCGTTAATACATTAGCAATCTAATTTAATCAAGAGGACCTTTGTCTGGAATCAAGAGGCCATGGAGCACACCTCGATGCATCTCGAGCACTTAGGGGCTAAGAAGAGTTAATTTTGTGTTTTCAAGGTGCAGTATGCACACTGACTGATTAATTTGCCCCTCTGAATTTGGTAATGTACGACCTCAGTTTTACAGAGGTAGAAATCAAGAGGGCAACTTTGCACAAAGCCATCTGTATCTGCCTGCTGTTGCGTTCTTGAGGCACATGAAGCTCCTGGGCTGAGCAGTGGCAAAGAATGAGAAGGAAGAGGAGGAAGAGAAGGAAAGAGAAGGCTGCAGCAACCAGGCAGGAGTGGCACTGCTGAACTGCTGGATCCCATTTCTGACAAGAATTTCCTGCACCACACTGCTACATCCCTTCATCACACCTATTAATAGAGTTATTTTGGAACTGAAGACTGCTCAGGCAGATAGAGCAGCTGGTAGGATTACACCTGGATCTGGCAGACGTATTTTAAGACTGGGTTTGCTTCCTGGTTAAAGAGGATTTTGAAAAAAGGTGGAAGAACAAATGGAAGTGCCGTAACGGGGATGAACGCTTACTTTAATTGCACAGAACAGTCAAGTAGGAGTAAGAAATCCATTTAATGTTGTTTTTATGTGACACACAAAACGGGATGCTGGGAGATAACTCTAATTCCCTCCCTCTATGCTGATTTAATAACCAACATACACAGATCTGAAAGATGCTGTTAACACTTCCTGAGGTTTGGTCAGTGATGCTACAGATTCAAAATATACAGACATACTCATGAGCTTAAATAAAAACCTTGTAGAGAAGTAGGAATATGTGTATTTTCAAGTGCACAATCAACAAGGAAGTTTTACAATAAAAATCACTGTGATGATGAACACTTTTGCCTTCTATCCTAATCACTTCTATTAAAATAATAGCCTAATTAAAATGTGAGTAGTTCTGGCTTGGAGGATGGGGACTAGGTAGATGGATAGTGAGCTATGAGCCCCTCCAAAGCAGCTTCACATACATCCCGACACTGCCAACAATTGCAAGATATTTAAGCCCACAACACATTATGGTAAGGAAAGAGAATGACACCCCGATGGGGAGGAAACCCACACTGCAGCTACCAAGGCCAGTGGCAGAGGAGTGAGTATAGACACAGCTCTGTGTGACTCTGGTGCCAAAATCTGGCATGGTCACAAGCACTCACTGGTTGACTCATCCAGAAATAAGCTGTCTCACAGGCAGTTGATCAGCTCCTTTGTGTGGCTGCGAGGATCAGCAGGCTACCTTGGTCCTCTGAACAACAGCATCCAAAATGTTCTCCTCAAGTGTGGGCTTCTGCTGCAGGGTTATGCTGATCAAAATGTTTTCATAAACAGATACCAAGAATAATGAGAAGACAAGAATGGCCAGGCTAAAACATAGCTGACACATGGAAGGAGAGAAGGCAATGGTCAATGCCAAATGTAAACCAGAGGTGAGATCTTTATTATCTTTATCTTATAAAATTATTCACTGGACTGTGCATTGTTGGTGGTGTTTAACTGTCCTTTTTATGTTAGAGTGAAAGAAATCAGGCCGCAAATGAAATGCTGCTTTCTGGAATGTTGTCCTGAAATCCTTACTGCCCATAACTTTGTGTGTGTGTGTCTGGCTCAGAAAGTTAACTACCTCTCGCCACTGGCAGCAACACTATTGCTGCTTCCATAAAACATCATGGAGTTAAATCAAGAATAAGTTCTCAAAGAAATAAACCCTTGAGATTGTTTTATAAATGATTATTTTGTTTCTAGCCTTTTCCATCTGTTTGTTGTCCCTGTCTTCATCCCGGACTATGGCTTTCCTGGTTAAGTAAAGGAGATGATGATGTGAAGAGTTAGTTGAAGTGATTTTTCAGTCACACAGCCTGAAAACTGGGCTCCAGTTACACATATGCAGATGTCAAACCCCCTGAAGGGCATCAGAAACAAGGTTTATTAAGCAAGTGAAACATAAGTGTCTTCTGCTAGTCTTCACAGAGCCCTTGCTCGTGACTTCTGCCTAGGTGTAACTCATGAGATACACCTCAGCTGTCCCAAAAGCTGAAATACAAGAAAGAAGTATGTGCTTGAGATGAGCTTCCAGAAAGCTGAGTGAAATGCAGATTTAGGACAGCATCTGGGAGTGACAGGGGTGGTTGTGTTAGAAGTGCAGTAATGTAGTAATTGGTGTGACTAGCTGGTACAAAGCCAAGGCAGATAACCAAAGACTCTGAAAGAAGAAAGAACAGCCATTGGGTGCTCTTGCTGAACAACTGCTAAGTCCTGGTGTGGTGTCTTACAGGAACTTAAAGAACCACTGCTACCCAGAGGAAGCCAATTACAAAACTGGAAATCTCTGGTAATGCTGGAGTATCTTGAACAGAGAGATGAAACGTTGCAATGACTGCAGAACAGAGAACAGCCCTGTTTATGTAGGGTCCCAACACTAAAACTTCTTTTCTTTATAGAAATTTCTTCACATGAAGAAGTCTGATGCAGACTTGGCAGCAGATGCATTATAGAAGAGCAACTCTGTGAAACTGGAGGCAAACCAAGCCACAGTTGGGTGCTTGCAACCATCTGTGGCTTCCTTTAAGCACAGGGAAGAAGTTGTTGGAGTCACCTGTGCCTCAGCAGGTGACCTCCCCAACTGGCTGGTGTTGTCACAGGGAGTGCCTTTGAAACCTAAATTCTTGTTGGCAGGCTTCAAGCAGCTGTGGCCAGCCAGGAGAGCCGTGAGAAGTTTTCTTCCGCAGCACTGCAAGTGGCAATCAAAATCTCTGGCCTCTCCCAGCAGAGGTCAGCGGCATCTCCAGGTGTCCGCAGGCGGAGGAGCTGGTGCACGGGTGGGAGCTTGCTTTATGCTCTCCAGCCAAAAGCCTTGGGAAATCCCAGCTGTTCATGCAGCTCTGGTGATCGCAAGGAACCACTCCTGAGGCTCAGCAGCTTATGGTGACCCAACCTGGGTAGGCACAGGCAAATGTGGTCAGGTGGGGAGCCCAGGAGTCGGAGCAAAGTTGAACTCTCAGTCTCTCTCCCGAGACGCCTGACGAAGGCAGATGTGGGACTGCCAGAGATGTGTGAGTCATAGCAACCTCCAAAAGGGAAAAGGTGAGCTGAAGGGAGGGAGGATAGCGTGTTTATACCTTGGGATCAGAGGCGTGTTGGGATTAGTCTCTGCTCTGGTGCACTGCTAAAGGAGCTCCTTTTATTGGAGCACTTGGAGAGCCCTCTGGAGACAATGCAGTCTGCAGTATGGAGACTGTCCTTATTATTTGCCCATATCAATACGTTGTTATCTTCATCCCAAAAGTTAAGAAGAAATAACTGTGCGCTGTATTTTTAAAGGCAGGTCCCACCTCCAAACCCATTAGATAGCTCTGAAAGCTTTAGAGCGTGTCCCGTATCCTAAAAGTTGTAGGCAACGCGTAAAATAAATACTTCACTTGTCATGTGCAGCTGGCAAAATGGATATAACACAGAATACTGAAAAACTCAACGTGCCCATTTGAGGGGAGACAGAAAACTAGTTAACATACAGATTTCCAGGAAATGCGTGTTTTGCCCTCATGATCTCTGTGTTCAGCACAGTTATGTACAAATGGTTGGGATGAACGCAATGTGGAAGTTCAATGTCATACTCACACCAGATTTACTAAAAGCATTCCTACATACAGTAGGCATAGAAAATAAAAATAAGTCAATGTACTACACATTTATATATGCACTGGGAACAAATAACTGTTCTTTTCTATCAAGAATGCATGAACAAATATAAGAGAAACAAATGCTTTTTGAATCTTTGCAGAAGAGCTGTTTCTTTGTAATTTCCTATCCCTTGCAAGGTGGTGTGCAATGAAAGCATTTGAAAAAAACCCCAGTCATCAGAACTCTTGTTTCTCTCATAGCTAAGTTCAAGGTTTTAATCAGCTTCAGAAGAAGGGCACTCTCAAATATCTTCCCAGGGATTTTGATCACAGGCTAGTGATGTGCTTACAGAAATCTGCAAAGGCCATGTCAGGTTTTTAAAAGTTCTGTTCACCACCTGCAGCTGTCAATTTGCTGTGTTTCCATTGCTGTATTTCTCTTTTCTCCACATTCAACAAGCAAGGCTGCCTTTGCCCAAACGATTTAATTTGAAAATGGTTGTGCTAGTGTGTGTTAAAAGCTTGCAAAGTGTCTGTTTCTGGTGATTTCTTTGTGTCTATGCTGTGTCCTTTGGGCTTCCAGGTTTTTCTTAGTTCCTCCTTAGTGTCCTAACATTTTATTGTGTTTGCAGTCATGACGCAGACAACAACTGCAGTTGTCAGGAAGGTGCAGAATATCAAACATACATTTCAAAACTATTCACAACTCACCTGCAGGAGCAGCTCTGCACTGGTGGTCTCTCGGCAGGGCCGGGAGCAGGTGGGTTGCACCCTCCTCCCTGCTCTGGAGATTGGTCAGTGGAAGCTTCGCAAGATGGGTCTTCTTCGTCTGACTGCCCCAGAAGTTCTGTTAAGATGAATCAAGATATGGTATCACACTTAGTTTGAAAGTACCAACCAAGCTGCCAACTGTTTGCCTTGGATGTCCACAAGGACAAGGGTGTCCTCTCTTGCGATGGATCAAACTGAATGGAAACCCATACGCTTCCACAGCTTTCACCCTTGGCTTTTCCCTTGAAAAGGAGGCCCAGTAGCCAATGACCAGCAACAAGGAACAGGTCCAAGAGTTTTAGAAAGACAGAGACTGAGTGTGTGTTGGCTGTAGTTAGCAAGGAGGAAATGTCTTCTCTAAATTGTCAACTACCGAAGGTCCGGCAGGCTGCCAAAGGCTGCTGCACACGAGCATTTTCCTGTTGTCATAGGGATCAAAGTCTTATCAATTAGACTAGTTCCCCAGAAGGGTATGTGTAACTCCTTCCTTTAAAAATAAAGACTTCCCTTAGCTTTGTTTTAAAATATTTTGGTTCACAACCAAGACCTGAAGTCTTCAGTAGGTGAAGCATGGGCATCCAATTCACAAGCTCCAGTCTGAGCCCTTTGGTAAAAGAAATTGTTTAAAAATACCTGAACCACTTAAAAATATAGAGGAGGAATTTCGTATTCTATGTGTGAGACTTAAAATAAATAAATAAAAAATTTAATCAAACCACAGGCTAGCAGAGTTAGGATTAAGGAAAAAAAAATCCGGTTACAGATAAAGACTTTAAAAGATTTTTCTCAAAATCATAAGACCCTTTTGCATTTTTTCCTCTTCTAATCCTGTTTTTCTCCCCTTGTTCTCTGCCTTCTTGGATCCTGTGTAAGCTAATCTGCATGATACCCATGGTGGCACCGTGGGCAGTGGGGAGGATGTAACACCCTGGGTGAGGGTTGCCACACTGTTGGTTTACATTTCATCTGGAGGCCCAGAATGCTCGCTGGCTTGGGAGGGCAAATCTCCTCGTAAGCACTTCTGAACTTCCGAGTCCTAAAAATCCAACACCGTAGTATTGCTGTGCACTATTCCCACTCTTTGTGCCACCTAAATATTACTGGCATCTGTGGTGTGAGGGAGGGTGAAGCGTGGCAAGGTTTGGCTTTCCCAGGTAGCTGATACTGTCTGTGCTGCTGCTTCCCACAGGCAGAGCAATGTGGGAATAGCTGAAAATGTCCAATCCGGTTGAAGGCAGCACACCTTAGGCAAGCACACCACACTACAATAAATAAAGGTGCCAAACCAGCACTGGTGCAATTTCTCCTCGGTCTTGAATAAAAAAATCCAAAGAGAAATAAAAGCAGAGGCAAAAATAGGTGTATGGGCAATGCTTTACGTCTCAGAAACTCAACTCCAGGGCAAGTAAGGGAGGTTTCTCTGGAGATTTCTTCTTGAAGCCTTGCAGAGTGAGAAGCCAAGAGGAGGAGAGGAACAATATTGAGAACTTATAAAGGTTCAGGAGAAGCTGATTTTCATATACATGGAGAACGCTGGGAAAGGGCTTAAACAAAATTCCTGTTGATGGGGAAAAAACGTAATTAGGCAAAATCCACTGCAGGTCTTATGGCACAAACTTTGACAGCCTCTGCTTGGGAACACAGCTCTCACTGCTGTGCTCCCACCTGGAACTGAGTCTTTGGTCCTGAGGAAGACCCTCCCTCTCCACCTTATTTTGTTAAGAAACAGACTGTTAAACCTTTTAATCTGCAAAATGCCAAAGCTCAGACGTACAGTGTGAGTCAAGCAACTGTAATTAATTTTTCTTTTCTCTTTTTTTCTTTTTCCAGTAACATCTAAGGCCTACATAACTTAAGTTACAAACTTTTACAAATATATGATGTCCATGATTTCTCCTGAGCCATCACTCCTGAGCCTGACCCAGCTCCAAGGAGTGGGGACATTTCAGAACACAAAACCCTGAGAGATGCTGAAAGAGGGGTGTGTATTGAGAAAAGAAACAAATTAGAACTGGGTCAACTTCGTCTTTATCTTTTTCCATCACACTACTGATCTGTAGTCTGCTGAGAATCAGAACTGAGTAAATCCCAGTCCTCACACCAGGCACTTCAGTGTAACTCATGCATGTGCTCCAGGTGGTACCCAGCAGCTTTTTAATGTGGAGTGGGCTACAATTTGGATGTATACAGTCCTTGTGTGGCACATTTCTACTATATGAATGCTATGAGCAATTAATTACAGCATGGCCAGTGACTCTGATATTTTGTGCTGTGGATGTAGCACAGCTAGACCTTGTTAAATAATGCTACTGGATCCATGGGAACCTCATGGAAAACAGAGCAGTCTGTCATCTGCAAGCACAAAACCAGGGGAAGAGCAGGGTTCTTACCCACAGGAGTGCAAATAGATTTCTCTGCAGTTTCATATCTAAAATAAATATTTGAAACTGACCTCAAGTTATGAGCACTGAACCTGTTCTGGTCTGGGGATACAGCTGCAGTATGGAGCATTTGATAGGATCAGATGCCAGGAGTGGTTCAAAGCCACAAAACCATCAGATATGAGCTACAGAGTAAAGAAATAAATATTTTTGTTGTGGGACATGGGCTCTGTTCCCTGTGAGAAGTGCTAAAGCAGGAAAAACAAATGCACAAGGAACACTGTTTAAACAACACAGCCCTTCCCAAACCAGAGGCAATGTATCCCACTTTTAATTAGAAAGGGATGGATTTTGGCAACATGCCACAGATCTGGGAGAGGGTGGTGGTCCTCACATCTAGATAAGGGCTCTGGCTAGGGTTTGGTGCTTAACAGAGACCTGACTTTGTGCTAGCACTGGAGGGATCACAAGTTTCACCTAAGATTTTGTATTCAGGCAATCTGGAATATTGCTTTGGCTTACTGCACAATAAGCTCTTGCTGTTTTAAATTCTAATCTACTATTTGCTTAACGTGTTAGGATCTGGGGATTTCAATCTGAACTTGAATTTGAAAAATTTGAGAGTTGGTATTGTGCTAATGTTGTGGTTTCTTCAATAAAGTCATTTATCAGATGCAATAATATGATTTTTTTCACTAAAAATCTTTTTAAAAATCCCATTTGTCATGATCCATACTGGGATAATATTGTGTGCACCCAACCGCACAATGACACAATGCATGTTCTGCATTTCCGAAATTTGGTGGTAACTGCTATTGCTACATCTAACACCTGTCTGAAAGAGCCAAATATCTTTCTTTACAAGTCCACTAAAAGTTTTCCCAAGCTTTAACGAGCAGGATGCTCTCTAGGTAATGCATGCAGGTGATGAGATATCACGGCTTCCCTGCTCATACATCTGTCATTATTTAACCATATCTATGCTCTTTTGAATCTGTGTCTGCAAATCGCAAGCTGCTTCCATTCTCTGGGATCCTCCACTGGACTTTCAGGGATAAAAATGCATTTCAAAACGTGCAAATCCGTGGTAAAACGAAAATCTCCTTTTAATATTGTTTGCAAAATTGACAGCTCTACTTAAGAGAAGCCATTAAATTATTTACAAAGTAGCAGCTGCTCTTGTAGCAGCCTTTTTTGGGCGTGAAAAATAAACTAGTTGATAAGTGAGAGATAAGCCATTTGACTTCCTCTTTGTGTGCCTGGCACGGTACGCAGAGCCAATTCTGTACAATCTGATGTTTACAGAGCAATCCTCATGTACGACCTCCTTAGGCAACAGGGACACAAGAAGCCTTGAAAACGCTGAAGCAAGCATTTAATCAGAACTCTTCATGCTGATCTCTGAAAAATTCAATAAGTTCAAAAAATGTAACTCCTTCTAAAGATAAAATATCATTTTTATGCTTCAGGAATTGCAAATATATCCCAATGAACTCCCAGTGAACCACACAGACTCCAGCCACATTGCTGTTTTACTAAAAAAAAAGAGGTAAATAGTAGTGTTTTTCCAAGAGAAACAAGTCAAGAGTCTGAAGAAATGCAAATAGTTAATTCAAGTGAGTGCTGTGAAACGGCAGAGTTTACTAACAATCTCAGTTTTTTTCTCTTAGGCATTTAAACAAATTAATTTTTATACATGAATAGCTAATTCTATGTAAATAAGTTCATATATCCTGTTACTATGCAATAACTTTTTTTTTTCATTTTTTATTTCTACCTGTTGAAAGCAAGCTCTCATGATTTTATGAGGTTTTGGGGATTTTTTTAAAGGCAAATAACGGCTGCAGAAGGCATGAGATTGAGCATGATTTCACATATTATCAAGTTGTGATAATTCTGTCCCAGGTTTTCTCAAACTACATGAAGCTATTTCTAAAACCACTGCATAAAATTCTTCTGGTATCAAAATCAGTGGGAACTTCCATTGCTGGTTCAAGTGTGGTCATCTCTTTTTTTCTGGCTACAATTGTTCTCCCGAAAACGTCTTTCTAAATAAACATATTCTGATAAAATTGTTTCATTTCAACAAATTCCTGCAGGGAAACCACAGAGCTTTGTTTGTGAGTGTGGAAAAATGTAACTCTAAACTTCTTTGCTTCTTCTTGGCTAGTTTTCCATGGATTTTCATTTTTAGATTATTTTTGTGTTGTTTTGTTAATTCCCAATGCTGACATGTTTGCATTTGACAAATACAAATTGTCGAAATATTGGTTTTATAGTACTTCTAAAACTCATTGAGAGCAGCTGTTACTCCTTAGAGAGCTGGGTAAGATTAATTCTGAAATTAAATCTGAATATCTCCCAGTTCTGTTGTAATTTAACAATTTGATGCCTGAGAAGATAAAGCACTTCAATCACTACTAGTAGAATCAACCATTAATAGCAGCATAACATGTCATTATTTCACTAGTTGGATAGGAGGGGTATTAGCAGCAGCAAAACCGTTTTAGTGGGTGTGCCCAGAAATTTAAGAACTAGTATTAAAGTTACATGATAAAACTAAAGAAGTAGCTAACATTTATAAACAACTACTTTTTTTGTTGTAGCGTAGACAGTCATACTTCAGTTAGCAGTCTTCTGCAGCTTGCTGTGAAACCTGGCTTTAAAACTTTCTGCAGGTGGAAATGCTGAGTCTTTACTAGCTTTGGCTGAGAGTTCAATCTCTGCTACTCATTTGCTCTGCTAGAATCACACATGAAATTAAGCTAACCACAATGTAGCCTGAATAGTTAATTTTATATCTCCCTGGAGCCTAAGTAATCAGGTTCCTTAGGAACTACCCCAGCAGTGCCAATATTAATTAATTAAACAAAATAAAACAAAACCAAAAAAAAAAAAAAAAAAAAAAAAAAAAAAAAAAAGAAGAAGAAGGTGTGTCTTACAGGGTGATCCAGATGTGGTACTACCAAGCCGTGATGAGTCTCCAGCTGAAAGAGACTGAATAACCAAGGATTTGCTTCAATTCCAGGCCGTCTCACTTCAAAGGCTTGACTGGTGTCTCAGCAATAGAGATGCTGCACCTCTAGATGTTATCGGGTTTCCCAGCCCGTGTGAAGTTTGACGGGCAATCCTGGCAGTGGGTGAATGGTTCTCCTCTCCCTGCGGATGCCTGTGAACCAGCTGGAGTGCCAGGATGAGCAACCTACGGCTTCACTGCTCAGCAATTACAGCAGCCACAGGAGGGAGGACAGTCCTGGCAACTAGGCAATGTCTTTGTTTGGTAAGTGATGCTTTAGACACGGTCTTTATTTTTATTAGCGTTTTTTTCTTTTTTTTTCATTTTAGGTGACTCTCTAGAAATAGCTGCTCTAAAACAAAGCTGTGGGAAAGCTGCTGGCGAGCAGAAACATTCCCATTGTTTGGGGTGAAGGCTGCAGCAGTGGAAATGTGGGCGCGTGCTCCCGAGCATCCCAGTGAAAGCATTCAGGGAAGATCTCATTATTCATAAGTGATGCTCCAGAGACTCCACATAGGCAAAAGTGCCTCTGGCATTGCAAGCCCCAACCCACAACGGGCAAAGCCGGCACTGCCGAACCTGCGTGTTCCTTCAGCTGCTCGCCGGGACGCCTGTGCATGGGGCACACCCTCTGCTTGGCACTTCCAGCTCAAGGACCCAGCTCCTCCACTCCTGGCTTCTGCCCTTCAGGCATCCAGAGCAGGGAGAAGTGCCGGCCAGACCGGAGGCAGGTAGGCTCCGGGGAGAAGAAAACCATTTCAAGGGGTTAATTGAAAAAGAAATGCATCTGCAAACACGAGATGCAGAATGGGAGCCTGCAAATGAATGCTGCCAGCTGGAAGCTGGCCAAACTGATAAAGCAGAAAAGAAATTGAGGGTTAAATGTTTTGGATGCTGAAGGCTTGGAGTTCAAAGAGGAGCTCAAGGAAACTCCCAGCCACCAAGTCCATACAAAGAGGCTCTAGGCAAACACAAGCCTTCTGCCGGACAGCTTTACCCCAAACAGTTTCCAAAAGGCAGGGGTTCAAAAGAATAGTTATGGGATATCTTTTAGCATCTGGGAGCTCTTTTACAAGGAAAGATGATGCCCACAGGTGAGCTATGGCTGAGGGGCAAAAGGAGTTGCTTTCCACAGGGAAGAGGATGAGAAGTGCATCTGCCCACGTTGGGTTGGAAGAACAATGCGTAACTGTGCATGTATTTTTATTGCTTGGCAGAAAACACAGAAGGGAGCTGGTCCTCCAGGCCAGGAGGTGAGGGCAAGGCTGGAGGTCACTCTGCCTTCCCAGCAGCGCCAGCTCCTGTCCACATCAGGAGTGGAGTGCTGATGGCAATCCATTTTCCATCAGGTATATAAAGACTGAAGGATTGAAACTAGAAATTCTTGCCTAAATCCCAGGGAGAAAACACCTTGGATTTTTTTTTCCCGAAAAAAAATCTCTTTCAGGTCTGAATGGGCTACTCTTTTCTACGTGGTGGATTGGGAGCAGGAAAGTCACCTTCTTCTGCTGGATCAGGAAGCCGGACTCAAAACAGAGGATGGGGCAACCGGTGGTGTGTTTCTCTGATGTAACACTCTCTGTGCCAGCCCCTTCTCTTGTCATCTGGTGACAAGGACCCTGCGTTTCCCATATTGTCCCTCCCCTGTGCCACCAGACACCTGGCTGAAAGGTGAAAGCCTTTTTTTTTTAACCAGCTCCTAGTGCAGGAATTGTATTTATGGATGGGAAAGCAGTATCCACACTTTTTGAGCAGGTGCATAACTATGCCACAGCATTGGAGCAAGGCTAGAGTTCAAGAGTTGGGTAATTGTATCTCTCTCAAAAAGGAATTGCCTCAGACCAGTTAATTTGTCAAGATAACGAATTGCAGCAATTCTCCTCATTTGGAGCTGGGCCACTAACACTGATCTGAACTGTATTTAAACTCTTGATGACAGAGACTGAAAAAGATATTGCAATACTGGAGGTACAGGTTCCTAAAGCAAAACTGCATGTACAGCTGGAGTTGAGAGGCAGCAAGGGCATGCGAGTACACATCCTGCATATCCCTTAGATACGAAGAAATTCCCTGGGGCACTGACTCTGGTGCCTGGGCAGGCAGAGTTCATCTTGAATCTTTGGGAGGGATTGAGGTCCAAAAAGGATAATGTAGTACCCATCAAGTCTCAGTTTCTGCAATATGAGATAACATGAGGAGAATTTTTACCTCCCCCCTTCCAAATAAGGAAACATACCCCAAAAATACTCATTTGAAGTTACTGAAAGCTTTATGGTAGCAGCAATAAAAACCCCTCTGAGGGCCTGATGCTGGGATTCCCATGGCATTGTGTTCTGTCATGTATGTCAAGTATGGTCACTGCCGTATTTTTCTTTTCTGTGCCACAGCAGGCATGAACAAGTTTGGAGGAGAAGAAAAGCAGAAGAAAGCTTCAGTGAGAATGCAGGCTTAGGCCAATGACTGTCCAGTTTCTGATGAAAGTTGAGTAGACAGCATCAGGTAAAATGAAATGATGCATGTTCTTGTGCCAGACCTTCTCCTCTGGCTGCCAGGCATTCCTTCCCCCACAAGAGAGACATGGACCAGAATAAATCCTGTACATTGACTCAGGGGAACTGAAAAGAATCTCTGACTCTGCCTTGGACTGGCACACCCTCTCCAAGAAAACAATGGATTGAAAACAAAATTGGTTGTTAACTCTGTGACTTTGTCAGTGCCTTAAAAAGCACCAAGACGAGAAATCAGACAGATTGTTTCAGAATATTTCTGCTCAATGGCCTACTTAGGAATGGAATTACTTTCTTTCTTACGTTATTCAGAATAATCATTCTCTACCTATAAGTGCACTTAATTTAGAAAAGCAAAGTGGCTTTTATTCTGGAATAAGTGCATCCATGGGCAGAGTTCTTTCCAAATAGCTAATCTGGTCATTGCCACATGTAAACAATTTATGTAAACATAAATTGATGAGGATGGTAAAGAACTCAGGAAGGTATGGCCTGGGACTCCTTACTCAATTTGCAAGCACTTACTTAGACCTATCTTCCTCAGGGCTATTATGGTGATCAGCAGACCTTACAGAGAGCTAGGTTCAATTTAAACAACATAGTCATATGTTTGAAAAAGAAATGAGCTTTTGGAAACTGCTGTCCCCCCAAGTTCCAAGTCTATTTTGCTTCTCAGCTGATCCTCACTTTTGAATATCTGTCAAGTGGTAATCTAGGATTTAGCAGATCTCAGAATTGCTGATTGCCCATAGGGTTGGGTCTGAGGCTGGCAGGGGGTGGAGGTGAAGTGCGTGCAGCCTCTTCTAGAGCAGACGAGTGGCTGGTAAAGGGCACCTTTACATTGCCTGCAGCTGCTTTCTTGGCTTTGGCTAAAGCAGGCATGTCTTGCTGCGTGCAGACTGCAAAGAGAGGCTTAAATGCTAAGGTAGAAAATTGTGGAAAGAACAGATCTTTGCAAGGTGGGTTTTCATCTTACGCATTGTGTTGGGTGCTTATCTGTTTTTCTTCCCAAGACTTCTCTTCTGCTCGAGTGCTCCTGGGGGGGAAGGTCCACCTCAGACTGGAAATCTGGGCTGAGGCTGCTCTGACTGTGTTTGCCATGGCTTAGTGCGTGTGTCCACACAGCGTGGCAGCAGCAAGAGCTATGTGGGAGATGCAAAGTGACCTAGATCGGCATTCCTAATTCCTGCAGCCGTGCTACTCATCCTGTGCAAGAGTGATGTGAACCAACTACCAGTCACGTTAGAGACTGACCTTGTTTTCTTGGAGAAACCCGTGTAAAAATGGATATAACAACACTCTTGACACTTACCTCACAGGATGTTGTGAAGCTTAATTAAATGTGTGCAAAAGCATTTTGAGATCCTTAGATGAAAGAAGTTTTTATAAATGCAAATTATAATAATTACGGCTAGTAACCACCATCAACTACTGAAACAATTAATTCAGGTTGCCACAGGCCATCACAACAACGTGTGCAAAGAGGAATCAGCCATTTAATGACATATATGTTGCGTGAGAACTCAAAGCCTTAAAAATACTGTAAGCAAAGAGGAAAAAACTAGACACTTAGGGCTTGCCTCTGAGGGTGCCATTGGAGGAAGTTTCCTTGATTGTTTCCATCACCTCTGTGCCTGCATTCTGATTTGTCCCCCAAAAAAGCCCACCTTAAAGATTGCACCAGGGATAATTTTATGTCCCTATGATTTTTATATTTGACATTGCAAGGAAACTGAAAACAACTGCCAACACCTTGGCTCACAAAAATTTGGAAATACATGAATACAACTCTGGTTTTGGTTAATTCTCCCTTCACNCGGCATCCCCAGCCCAGCCCACTTACAGCATCACAGAATAGACTTTGGCTACAGGGCATTATCCAGCTGACTTTCCAAGGGTGAAAACAAAAGCCAAGCAATCAAGATGTGTCTGGCCAAATACTTAAAGGCCCAGTGCACACATTTAGTTGACAACTGACTGAAATCTGAACCATTTTGTTCAGCCTTTCTTGTTGCTTCAAAACTGATTTGGGCTTAAATAGCTAAAACCTACAGGTGTTTAAATGCTCTCCCTTGTCAGCAGAACAGCCTCATCAGATATGGTCTGAGGATGCAGTCAGACTGGAAGAGATATCCAAAGACCCCACAGGTGAATCCCAAAGAGCAGGCTAGCCCACCTGTGGCCCTCAGGCTTATTTTGCTCACCTTTAAAGATGAAAATTCAGAGAAGTGGTAGTTACTAAGCACCCAACTTACCAAAGCAATTAGGCTAAATGCACTGCAGCTAGAAATTTAAGCAATGCACTGAATTTAATTTGAGAATTCATGTTCGTAAAACTGAAACCTTTAACATTTAACCTAGCAGCAAATTAAATCTGCTTTCTGACCAAGTGAAAAATTCTATGCTATTGAAGTTGGAAAAGTGTGAAGCACACACCTATTAAAAGGAGGGTTTTTTCTTCTTCTTTTGATGAAGAAAACCTTGGGACCAGTTAGTTGCCTAGTCCAAATAATGAAAAAATGGGAATACTACCTGTAAATAAAGCCCAAATTATAAAGCATTAGAAAGCATTGCTTTCTAACCTCTGCCAGACTAATGTGTTTGTAGTCAGTGGGTTTCACAGACAAAAAAATGTTAGTCATGCTGGAAGGTTGTATGGACTAAACTTTCTTTGATATCAAGGAGCTTAATGTGTACCAAAACTGAAAATTCTTACATAATTTTTTTCCAGTCACTTTAAAAATACTGACTTTAGGATACTAAGTTTGTAATGTCTGGGGTAAGCTTTCATAAAATGAGGGCCAAGTCTTTATGGGGTCTGTGTGTGTCTCTGCATAAAAAATTAGCAACACTGATGCAACGCATAGAAAACATGCTACACAGCTGGTACCAACGTTACTCTAAACCTACAAACCCTCAAACTTTCTTGTGATGTGTATATATGCAAGCTCTGTGCTTGCACACAGACACACACACACACACAGAGTTACATACACACACACAGGATATGCAGAAGGGTGTCCTGGAATCTGGAATCACAGAATATCCTGTTGCTGAGCTCTCTTAATGACACTTACACAGTGCTCTGCTCAATACCTCTTGACTAAATCCTATAATACAAGGCAAAACTTGGATGCATTTTCTAAATGCACCTCAAGGCACTAGGACATAAAAGAAGTTGGGGTATGAGCACGCCTTGTTTTACCCATCTCCAGAGCGCCCTGACCGACATTTTACAATTTACCAGAAAGGTGTGGCTGAGAAGGCACTGAAGCAGACACTGGGGCAGGTCCTCCCTGGTATTTGCATCCTGTCACTCACCCGCTGCAGTGCTTTGCTGCACAGACTTGCTGATAACCACCAGCGCATTCTGTGGTTTGGGTGCCCAAAGGCTTTAGAAGCTGATGTGACCCTGTTGGCACTGAAAACCCTGACTGATGGGTTGATACTTTCCTTCCCACCCCTTTGCACTAGAAGAGACCGATTTAGAGGGAAAACAGCTTTGGAAAAGGGACACATTACACCTCATGTGGCCTGTTGAAGGGGAAATGCAACCTTGTAGGAACAGTGAGTTTTTCATTCCCAGGCTGTTCCTTCCACTCCCTGGGAAGATCTTCACCTGACTGATATCCCTCAATTACAGAGTGGCAGGAAAACCAGACTGTTTTTTCTTTTTAAAACCTCACAGAGGTAGTTTACATTATACTCTGCCTCCTGCAAACACCAGTACTTTCTCCCTGCCTATTTAAATAAACTAAGTCAGCAGGAGCAGCGGCTGTGGACACCACTTGGGAAGCTCAAAGCCCTGGAGGGAGCTGTGGGCAGTTCCTGGCATTGCTTGTGCTTCTGAAGGTAACCAAGAGGAAAATCCATGGGAAGCAATGCAAAAAACTGACGCCTTGATGCCAGGAAAAAAACTCACCATGGCTCCTGCTGCTGTCTCCTCACCACCCCATTTCATTCCCTTTCTCACTCCTCTTCTCATTGAAGTAGACAACAGGAGTTTGGAGATTAGCTTCTGTCTCAAACAGATGCTCACCTCTTTGGAAAAAAAATTAATTTTAAGAGAAGGTAATTCACCTACACTGCATTCTCTGATATCTGTTAAATACAGCATTGCTTGTCAGCCACTCCTTTTATCACTGAAAGTGCTTTTTGTATCCATGGAAAGCAATTAATGTTCAATGGGAAAAACTTGCCCTTACAAAGGCAACTTTCCACTTTCCTGCACTGCTGCAGTGATCCTTTTCCTTCCTTACATGCCACCACCAGTCCTTCTCACACAGATGTGCATCACCCAGAGATGTTTTCTTTTACCTGGCTATTTCTGTGCCCTTATAGTCCTTCCTTAAAGCCTGATTCTGCTCCCTCTGCCTCTTCTCTGACTTCAGGTGGAAACCCTTCCTCATGTTTTCTGGCACATTTTTGGACCAGTTTAGGCTGCAGCTGGGAACTCAGCCCATCTCAGGAACAATCCTGGCACCAGGATCCTTTCTGATCTCTAAAGAGTTGCTTGAAGCAACACTCTCTCTGTAAGAACAGTGCTCAGCGTAAAGCAGGCGTACAGCTCTGTGCTGATTTCAGGTCTATTTGACTAATGATTTTGCTTCAAAACCAGCAAAATTACCTTTGGGCTCACCTAAACCAACTGAGGCAGAGTGCCATGTGAGCAGCTTGTGCCTGGCCCTGGAGCCTCTTCTTTAGGCTCCCCTGGGACCCCGATGGAGCAGGGGTACGAGCAGCCACAGTGGCCAGTGCTGGGGTTTTTAAAACTGCTTGCCTAGCTGGCTTTTCATCTGCTCCCTTTGTACCACAAACAAGAAGAAGAACCTGATCTGAAACCACATGTGAAAATAAGGAGCTCCTCAATTTATATTTCTGAAGTCAAAATAGGCGTGCAATACAGCAGGGACTTTCAAGGCCCCCAACAGCACCAATACAAAGATTTAATCACTGCTATCTAAAACAACACAAAGCAAAAGAGTTAGGATGCCAGTAAACTAGAGCAGAGGAGGCAGCTTTCTAGGCAAGCTGAGTGGCACAAGCAGTGGGAGAACATCATTGTGGCAACTCTTAATATGAAAATGGTCAAGGATTACTTCACAGTCTTGCAACAGCAGATGGCTGGAGCCATTTAATCAGGCATCTTTTCTATTCCTAAAGCCTATAATTATCTGTTATAAGGACAACATCAAATTGGCACATGAGATTTTTGATTTCCCATCCCCAAATTGAGGGGGGGCATGGCTACCAAATTTTGGAAGGCTTTGGTCTCATGAAGTGACCTGCAACTGCCCAGCTTGGGATATTGCAGCAGAGATGGTACCTGGGGATCCTTGTCCTGGCTAGGATTACCCTGGGCTGTGCAGTCCACGCTCAGGACTAACCAGTCCTGTGCCACGGAGTTACTGGAAATCTGGAAGGAGGTAAAAGGAAAGCCAGCTTGCTCAGACGCTTATCATGGCAGCATGGTGTTACTTGAGATTTAATCTATCAGTATAAAGAAAAGTAACCCTAAATTGAAGCGATGCTCAGAACTTGTTCCCTTTCAGAGCAGAAAAAGTGAAGGAAAAGCTGAATCCAAGTGATCTTCTGGCACAACAGATTCTCTGGTCCTGGTGAAGGTCAAGCTGATTTAGCTATTATGTTGACCTGATCAAAATTTGATTTAAATTAATGATGAAAACATTTGCAGTTCCAAACACAAGGTGAAAAAAGTTATCCCACAAGTACTTGAGGTACTCTGAATACTGCTACTGGAGAATATTTCATAAATTAATTTTCTTCTAAGAATACTTTTCCCCCCCCGACCCTGATTTTTATTTTAAAACTTTTAAAACTCCTATGCAATCAAAATCTGTTTTCTACATTTTGGGAAGTGCCTGAAATTTTGCTTAAAAACAATTACAACTTCTTAATGTATGTAATGTATTTGACTATTTCTTCATCACATATACCACCAATACACCAAGAAAAGGCAGTACTTCTGATACAAAAAGTTGCTTTAAAACTAGTTTTTAAGTCTTTTATTCTTTTCTTGGGAGTGAGTGGAGCTTACAGTTGTATTTCTAATACAGTATTTTAAACAACTTGTGAAGGACCCGTTTATAAGCACCAATATTGTCAGGCTTCAACTCACACAGGTAATTTAACATTTGCACTGGGCAAAGCAGTTTACCTCCTGCTGACTGCGAATTACTGATAATATTGACTGTTTCTTTTGCCCCGAAATAGGGTGAGATCAGTGTGTGCAGAAACTCTTCTCCTGGTTTTGTAAATACTGCCCTTCTTTGACAACTGCGGCACCGGGAACCTGAGACACGCTGAATGAAATGCAAACAGACTTATCTGTTAGTAAATAATTTCAATTAGGTGATGGAAAACCACCCGGAAATAAAATGTTTCTTGCTTTCTTCAGCCTTCCTTCCCCTCAGTTTCACACTGTATTTTCCCCGAGTGGACAATGACAAGTTTAGGATGGGGGTGGCATCCCTGCACACCCCAGCGCAGCCTTTGTGTACCATGGTTGTTGTCACACTGACACCTAATGGCAAACACGAACGAGAGGATTACAGCTGATCTCCCAGGGGTGTGCTTTCACCCTATGTGGCAAAAATTACAGAAAATAAGAGAGCTTAGGAAATGCAGTTCACCTGGCTGCGTGGTCAGCCTGAGGGAGGTGGCAGCGAGGGGCTCTGGCATGAGATGGTGCTGCAGGGATGGGGAGCCTGCCACAGAGAGCTCACACAGTCTCCAAAGGAAAGCAAAACCGTCCAAGGCTAAAATGAGCAGGCCAGAGTCATCCAGTGGGTTGGTGATGGTTGTAAAGGTACACGCAGTTCTTTACTTGCTGTCTTGTTTCTCATCCCAACGAGTGGACAGCAAAACTCTCAAAGACACACGGGAATAGGTTGGGGCAGTGCAGTTGATAATAATATATGAAAACAAGGCACTGACTAAAGCCTGTGTTTCCTTCACGACTTTTTGAGGAAACCAGGAATTTTTCCAGAATAATTTACTGTTTATTACAGTGATCAGTGTGGTGCTAACTCTTCCCTAACATACCTGAGGCGGTGGCAGCAGAGTGAACAGGGTGATCTGAGCTCACAGTACAGCAGAGGGTGCCCACACAGGCTTCATATTTGCCTTTGTGAACTAAACATTCAGCCCTTTGGTGGCTAAAAGCAAGGGCCTAAGGTGAGCACTTTGTAGCTGTTTCCTTTGGCCACAGGGCACCCTATGCAGTAAAATAAATAATTAATTGTAGCCATCATCTTCCATCTGGTTGATAAAAATTTGTATTATTTAAGCAGAGACGTGGTGAAATTTAGCAGTGAACTTCCAACACAGTTTAGGACTGGGTTCCAAATCCTTCAGTCAGAGGGTGAGCTCATTTAAGGCTGCTGATGGTTCACCTGCATCTACCAAATGATGTAAAATCACATCCTGGGATTATTCTGCAAGGTCTCTGGGATGGCCCCAGAATCTGCTCTTCGTCTAGTGCACTTAGATGTCTCCAGGGGGGATTTTAGCAGCAAGAGCATTAGCAAGAGAAAGGATTAAATTCAGCAGAGGTAAAGGAGTAACCTAGTAAGAGGTAGCAGAAGTTTCCTTAAGTGAAAAATAAAAGTTAGCAGTTGTTGTGAAACAATGTTAGATTTTTGAAAAAATATAGAGAAACCATGCTTAGGTTTTAACACAAATCTACAGGAAAGAATATTGACTTCCACGTTCCTTCACAGGGAAGATTTTTAAACTATCAGTTAAGTGGTTAATCCAAAGAATCTAATTTATGTGAGAACCCTACCCTAACTTTTTACTGATGTTGTGGTGTCCCTGGGCTGGGAGGGCAGGAGGCAGAAATCAAGCGGCTGTTGCAGCTTTGATTACCGTGAAGATGAAAAGGTGGGACACTGGCAGTGTGACTGCAGTAAGTGACTAATTAAAGTGAACACCATACATGCTTATAAGCTATCATTAATTATATCTTTTCATCGTATTAAAATATTTTGCCATTTCATAATACCAACATAGCAGAGATAACCAACTGCCTCACAGTCTGTTTTTAAGACCAAATTTAGAGTTTGAAATCTAGCACGATTCAGGACTTTTGGTATCTTGAATGCTGTGAAAAACATTATTGAAGGGCAGGTATTACTCACGCATGAGTTGGGGAGTTGCAGACGTTTCATGGCACTGAGATTTAAAGTAAAAAGAAGTCTCAGTGCAGACTAACTGACAGGAAGGATATTTAGGGAAAAGATACTTCAAATAGCTGGAATTAAATACAGAGTGTATGTTGAGGAAAGAAAAAAGTCATTAATTCTGGATGTACTTACTGCCTTGTGCTAGGAACTTTTTCACCAGTGGTTTTTCTTAAACAACTCCCTTCTTTCCATCTTCTGGCCAAGTCTGACACTTAAGAAGTGCATAACTAAGAAGAGCAATGGATGCAAAGCTCACCCTCGGGCCCCACTGAACTCTTCCCTATGACTTTCACCAGCCATGTCCTGATTAGAATGTCCCAGTACTGAGACGGGATTTTAACAGGGAACTTGGTTTTGTTAGGCTGGAAGCAAACAACAGGAACTAACATCAGGTTATCAAACACCCTCACTCCTGTTGCGGGAATTTCTCAGGGGTGAACTGTCAGGCAGTCCCTTGTGTAGGAGTCTTTGGAGGAAAACAGCCTCAACCTCCGATTTTGCTGTCGGCAATTCCACAGTATTCCCACATAGGGACCTGTGGTGTGCCTGGGGAGCGCAGTGAGAGAGGAGGAAAGAAATAAATAGCCCTTCAGTGTTCTTGTTTGTTTGTTTGATCTGACACCAGATGTGCAAGGGTTTTCATATTTACAAGAGCTGTTCCTTCTGAGCACGAGGATCTTCAGCTTTCTCCTGGTGTTGACTGTGCTCTGCCTGATCACTGTCTCTAAAACTCACCTGCACAGGGAATACCTGGAGATAATTCTTTGGTAGGTCGTTCTAAAAAGCCTTAACGTTGAGAGACTCCAAACCCAACATTAAGCTGCCACCTCGCATCGGCCCGCCACTGCACCTCTTTTCCAATTCCCCTGCTGTCATGCAACTGATGTGATGAATTACAGCCTGTCACATCACGTTACGTTACGCAGAGCAAACAGGACAAAACACATACCAACTGCCATGCAAATATGTGTTTGCCAACGCTTTTCCGTGCGCAGAAATGCAACTGGCGAGCTCCCTATCGGAAAGCGAGAGGCTGAGGGACGGCTCCAGGGTGTGTGAGACAAACATGCCCCTGACACACCGTGAACACACGGAGATCCACAGCTCCCAGCCAGCTGCAGCAGTTATGAAAGCACCTCCTGCTGTGATTGCTTTTTGTTCTTTCAGGAAAAAAAAAAAAGAAAGCAGTGGCGGTTTCTGTGATGTCATGAAGCAAAATACAAATACGTAACAATTCCTCTGGCTTGTGCTCAAGTTTGGAGCTATTTTTATGACTGGCCAGATTTTGGCTGTGTATGCGTAAATGTAACACCCACTTATGTACACACACACACACGTGCACACTGTGAGATGTGTGAATACATATTACATATATATGATGTGGCTTTTAACTGCAGTCTTCTAGACCACATGTGGGCCTTTTGAAGCTAATGGGAGATTTACCAGGGGCTTTTTCACAGAGCTGTAGGCAAGAGTGGAATTCAGAACATATGAATATTATACTATAATGATACAGTGTAAATCATCTAGTTTGACCTACAGTGAATTAGAGGCTATTAAATTTCATCCAGGTATCCTACACCAAGCCAGAAAAACATGTGTTTAACTAATGCATAAATTGTATTTGGCTAAGACCTATTTCCCAGAAAGGCATTCATTCAGTCTTCATGCAAAGACACTTTCCATGCATCAATTCCTTTGATAGTTTGTTTCAACAGTTATTTTAACTATGTGTGCTTTCTATTTAAATTTACTACAGTCTATGGACTGAAGTCAGTGATGAGAAGCCAAAGACCTACTTAAATTCCTAGCTACGATGTCAACAGCTTGAGTACTGCTTCTCTTCACTTCAGTGCCATGCCATGGGCATCCCTTCAAGATCTTTTATGCTGAACTATTCTTTATCATGTTACATCCTCCCCCAAGGTGTAGCTCTCTGAATTCCTTTCATTTTTAAAACTTTCTTCTTGATCTGTTGCCACCGAAAATATGTTGTTTACTTGGTAATTAGTGTCATCCATTCACTGTTGTCTGTGTACATCAACTTGGCTGGGGGTTATAGGGATAACATGGAATTATACTGAAGCGATCTAGGATGAGTGACCTCACATGCCTTGCAATATCCTAATTATTAGTAGAATAAAACCATATCAGATACAGACAACTCCTTTCAACTTCCAGAATTTGGAAACACTGTAATTATTTTTCTTGTTGGTTTCTTTATAAACCAGTCATAGTATGTGGCTATACATACAAAAAATATAAGTCCCTAAAGCTGGCAAAAAATAGTTAATCTATGACTTTTGGTAAGATTTTATCATAATCAATACGGCATACATTACAAAATATGAGGATCGCTAAAATTAAAATATTAAGGAGAAGGTGTCTTCATTTTAGGCATATAGTTGTGCTTTTAAAATCAGGTTCTGTAGCAGACAAGAATATGTCACTATAAAGAAGGGAAAAAATGGAAGGCCATGTCTAAAGCTTGACACAAAACTATAAATCTCTTTCAAGTGAAGATACACAGATCTTTGTGTAGACCTCTGCAGCTAAGCAAACCAACTAGCCTTTGATGTACTTATAATTATTAGGGGCTGAGGATTATGTCTTTAGGCAAAGCTGTCTAGCAGTGGGAAGGTATAGATCAAAACTGACATCATGACACAAGCAAGAGGAGAGGTGATATGAGGTGGAGGCAAAAATAGCTTGGCATTACTGTAGACCTCAAGTAAAACAAACAACTCCGCTTCTTGAAAAGAACACAAGGAGGGGAGCAGTAAGTGCCTGTAACCCTCAAGAGAGTAAAATCCTCATTTCCAGCTGTAAATTTAAAAATAGGATGCCATGCCATGAGTGCTGGCTGCTGCTCCCTCCTCTTGAAGCCACTCTACACCAAGTAGAGTGTCCTTCCAAACCAGGTCTTTGAATATGGCAGCAGTCCTGGTCATGCCAAGCCTACCCATGAGCTTGTTGCTTGCTAAAATCCCCATCCAAAGCCAACTGAAGATGGTGGAAATCCTTTCATTGTGTTTAGTAGGCTCTGTGTCAAGTGCTGTGTATAGCTTGGTATGTTCAAGAGAGTGTACATATGAGTGCAGTTAAATAATTTCAAATTACTATGGATCTTCAAAGACACTCATCTTGGGTGGCACAAAATTTAAAAAGTGCTTGTGGAAACGAATTTCTTGCCATAGGTGAACTGCCAATCATACTTAGAAAACATTTTTCATTAAAAATGTTCTTCTGTCTCTCTGGGGAAAAAGTCACATTATTAGAAAAATAAAAGCAAAGGGTTTGATTCCAGAGGTTTTGATTGACTTAAACTGAAAATATAAATAAATAAATAGGAGATCTAACACTTACACTGAAGGGGGCAGGCTCCAAAAAACTGTAACATAAATAGGTGTCCCCTGAGTCTTCCCAGATCACAGTTCACCTGTGCCTGGGACAACACCTTTGAGGCATGCCGTAAACGTGTTATACAGTGAAAACAAAAGCCATTAAACAAAGGCCAAGATTCTCAGTTAACTTGAAACTTGATAGATGACAAGAGAAAGCTGCATGTGCCAAGGAAGAGCAGGAAATGAAGAAGGCTTTGCCATCAGTGTCAGAGAGGGTATGTGAGGGTGAGGAAGAAGTCCTTGAGAGATGAAAGGAGTCGTCGTGGATCAGAGAAGGAAATGTTACCAGCTAGGCTAATGCAAGGCCAGAGAAGGCTACAAACACAGGGGGACAATTCTAAGCACGGTCTTGAAATGCCAGCAGGCTCCCCAGGACTGTCAGGAAGAGGGGAAGATCTGAGTAAATGATAAGTGGTTTGGAGGTAGCAGACTGTAATGCAAGACCAGACTGGTATCTCAGACAAAGCACCGTAGGATGTGTCATTAGTAATTATCACAAAGAACATGTAAGCCTTTCAATATAAAACACCACCACAGAACTAAGATAAAATTAATTAATTCTCCACTTAGGGTTCAAACTGGTGTCGTTCCTTGCCAGTCAGGTGAAACATTTAGGGTCCCTACATTTTAAATGTCATTTTACAAACACTGTGGGAAATTAGACTGCAGTCTCTGTGAGAACTGATAAGATTCACTATCTCGCAAACAGCATGGAATACTTCCAGAAATATTTTAAAATTCTATTTTAAATGGAAAAACCTCAAGTGCTTTCATGAGACATTAGTGAACCACCAAAATGTTAGTCAGTCCCATCTAGCATTTCAGAACAATGCAATTATCTGAACATCAGTGTTTTTGTTAAGATACCTCTGTTAGAAATGTTGCCTAAACATTAGAGTTACTAATATTCTGAATTTAATTCTAAGTAGAAATACAAGGTTTCCCCATTTGCCTTTCAACTATGCAGCAGTTATCTCTCTTGTCACAACATGAATCCCTTTTGGGTGAAAGCTGTTGATTTGAAGGTTAAAATCACCTTGCTCGGCCCTAATGTAATTTGTTGGAAGTTGGCCTTGGGAAACTTTCTGACACTGCCTACATATGCTCTTCGTTGGATATTCATTGAGCAATGATGTCTGAAGGGCTGAGTTCTTCACCTCCATGATCATTATTAGTTATGGCATTTCTTAACAGGCTCTGCCATGTCAGTTCTTTGCAACTCAGGTTTTACATTAGCAACCTACACTTTACAGCACCAAACAGGCTCACTCTCCCACCACAGACAATGCTGTTCCAGGAGAGCATATGCCAGCTTACGCTCATAAACAGAATTTATTAGTAACCTACATATATGCCAATATTGAATAAATTATTTATTCTCTCTTTTAATCAAGTGAAATGAGGTGCACAGCATACATTTTAAGCAAGGCTAAATGAGAACTCCCCGACCTCATTAAGGAACTTGTGGATCTGCTACAGAAATAACTCAACAGAAAATCTCTGGCAGAAGAAACCACAGGATCCATGGGCAGTGGTCTGCTGATCAAATAAGAGTGGGGAAAGAGGAGACAGCTAATGCCATTTCTGAGATGTACAGTACCATTACTTCAATCTTCTCATCCCCCAAGATGCATTTTTACAGGCTGTCAAACACAAAATCTTATGAGAATACTTATCCTCAGAGGATTTTAATCAGATGAACAAAATATCTGATTCTGCCAAAACCATAGTTCACCTGACACTGCTTCTTGCCCAGCAATATTCTCACCAAACTACTGTGCTCTGGAGGTCTACAGGTGTTTTGACCAGATACCCACAGACATCCTTAGCTTTGAAGGTGGCTTCTTCAAAACAGTGCCCAGCAAGCTGCAATCATGTGATGACGAACTGAGAAGAGCCAAAATTCCGAAAATCTTAAAAGAATCAACTTATTTTTAGTTTTATCTTGACACAAATCTTGGTATAATATATGTGAGGAATCTACCCATATATAACTGTGGATGATGTCTATAAATTTTAGATGAAATTATATTGTCATTCTACATTATTTGTAGGAGCCTGAAACTTTTCCTGAAAGTCTGAGTTTGAAAGACATTATGTTTGAAGTGAGCCCGGTACACAGAAATATCTTTACAAATTAAATATATCTGGGGCAAGACGGAGCACTCTCAAAGGCTTGGGAATCAGCCAGAAGCACTGACTCATCTTATTTTCAAGCAGTGCTGAGCTGAGGTTTGGGGATGGGCTAGCTCAGGAAATTTCATCAGATGTTGACATATGAGAAGGGTTCACTTTTGTACTATTTAAGACCGAATATTATACTGAGATACCTATCTATCTATCTATCTATCTATCTATCTATCTATCTACCTATCTAGATTTATATATTTATATATATTTAAGAAATGAGCTGTAGAGGTGTCCAGTATAAGCTCAATAGCACCGGTGCACATTGCTGCCTCTTTTTGCTTAGGTTACTGTCTTCTTGTAGAAGCCCGAAGTGGGTGTTCCAGAAGTTTGGGGGAAAGTGTGACCACTGGTGAACTGAGTCCCTGGAAGCTCCAGAGGGCAGGGCCTAGCTGAAGAGGACTGGGCTTGGGAAGTGGTCAGGGGACACAGACTTTTTGAAACTGCATTTTAAAACTTTTGTCTCCGGCATGATTTTTCCTCCCCCTCTCAAAGTATTAGAAAAATACAGCAATTTACATATAAAGCACTTATCACCTTTTGTTTTCATTGGGTCCACAAAGTTCATACCTCATGTCAACTTTTTTGCCAACAAACAGTTTATGAAATAAAAACACCATTAGAAAGGACGTTGGAATAAAGTACAACAAAACAAAACCTGTGGCTGAGATTTCACATGTTTGAGGTGAGATCCAATCTGCAGCGAAACAAACTCATGGGAGATTCCTGTTTATTTTCATGTAAAATGAATTGGATGCAAATTCATTACTGTTTAGAGACTGAATCTCAGTGACAGTTTGTCCCTGGGGGCATTGAAAAGTATTATAAATCATCCTGATGGTTAATTATTCAGAAAAAGTCTTTATCATATAAAATGACTTTAATAATTTATGCTAATGGGGCATTGCAGAGGTAACTGTAGGACTGGTCTGGAGGAGGGGAAGACTGTGTGCCTGCACATTTGTAGTTACACGTGTAGGACATTTGATATGCAAGGAAGGCATCTGTGATCGCCTCAGTGCTTTTCCCTACCCCTCTCCCTTTACGTGTCTACAATGCTACAAAAGGCTTTCACTAAACTTAATAAAAACAGTCTAACTTCAGAAATCTAGTAATCATGGTAGTTTGCAAGGAATTAAATGAAGATACAGATTAGAGTTTAATTTTTCTGGATTAAGTGTCAGAGAATAGATAATGATCAAGATAATGCAAGTCCTGGGTATCTCAGTTATATTTGGTGCAGGAGATAAATACCTAAGAAGTCAGAGAAGAGAAAGCAAGGGAGATATAACTGTACACTTTAAAGAGTGCCCATTAAGGGATGACCTAAACAGATGTCCTTTTTTTTGAATTCTAGCAGTGAAAGGGCTTGCCCAAAGGCCTAGTTGTGGTGGAAAAAAAGCTTTAAGTGACTTGAGCATGAAAATGAAAGACCCTGAAGAGAGGAGTTCAGGAGAGGCACTGCTTGATTCCTCCTCTGCTGGAGAGGGAAGGAGGTGATACTGTATTGCAGTAGCCTTGAAAGTCATGGATTTGTACAATCTATAGAAATAGCCACATAAAAGCATAAGGGCCTCTCTGCATTTCTATGTACTGGAGTGGCATTCCCTTGTACGCTCTGGGTAAACAGGGAGATGTACAGTTCTAAAAGAATCCCATGTTACCCAAGATCTCAAAGGTTTTGTGACTCTGACTGACAAAAAACCCTGAGTTTTAATTCTATTCTACTTCTTGGCATGGGATAAGGACAAAAGCTCAGTGCTTTCCTCTAATATTCAATGACGCAGTCGAATAAGCAAAACAGAACTGTGCATGTTTTATACAGACATTTGTAGGCTTTGTGGGGTTTTTTCCCTTTGTCTCCAATGGAGGTCAGCTCCCTAGACATAGACACCTTCTGCTTGGTTCATGCCATAAGACATGAAATCAGAATGGTCTCGTGTGCTTGTGTACATATCTTCTCATTAATTCAGAAGAAACACAAGGAGAAAGTGAATGAGTTATGAGTTCCCCTGCATGAAAAGCCATCTGTGTTTTAGCTATTAGTCTCACACTGCAACTTTAGCATTGATACTCCTTATGGAATGGCAAGAATCACACTGCAGGCCAAGCTGCTGCTTTAAAGCCAGGATCTGAACCTGTGTTCCCATCAGGAAATGTTCCATCTGAGTGCTGCCAAAGTATCAATGCTGGATCTGACTCCAGTATGCACCAGCAAATATTCAGAGGTGAGTGAGATTGCCATGCCTGGCCTTTAATGTTGATATGAATAATGATTTTCAGATTCAGTCCCTTACCTCCTGCACTCAGTTCTGTTTGTACAGCCTGAACTTTTCTATATTGCCACCATACAAATCTTTTTGCTTCATAGCTATCTTCACACGGGTACTGAAAGGCAAAGCTGTGTGATTTTTATAAGCCTCCTTCTTTAGTTATGAATAAAAATACTGTTCTTTAGTCACAAATAAAAATCCGGTTTCACTTTCAAAGAAAACAATGCAATCAAAACAATAACCCCTCTACAAATATAACACCATGTTCTACAGGACAAGTATTGATTAAAATAAAAGGGCTTTTTAAACACCATTTATTCTTACCAATTCCAGTAGTTATTGATTCTGCATCAATGTCATTAGCCTTTCTCTTTGCCACTTCAGCTAGTGCCAATTCACCCTTATCTAGAGCAAGGTAATGGATGTCCTTTGGAAATAAAGGAGAAGAAAAAAGATTAATCTAAAATGAATCTCAAAGGAGCAACAAAAGGGATTTTGAAAGAATGAGGTTCTTTTATTATTTAGATCACAAACACAGATGGAACTGATGAACCTACCATTACATTTTAATTCCCTTCAATGCAAATATATTTCTTTACTTGTGCTGTTGAATACAGCAATGAATAAAACACTGACCAATCATGCACTGATAAAAGCAAAGCCATTGACTCAGTGTATGAAAGAAACCAATCTGTCTACTTTTAATATAACTTCTGCTGAATTAAAAGAGAGTTGATAGGAGGTGGTTCTGTGTAAACCAGATCTGAAGTACTGGAACACTCCTGTCTGACAGCCTGTATTTGGAGTGAGCTAAATGCAGATGTGGTGCTTAGAGACATGGTCTAGTAGTGGACGTGTTAGTAATGGGTTAACAGTTGGACTCGATGACCTTAGAGGTCTTTTCCAACCTTAATGATTTTATGATTTGAAGGTTTCCATCTTTTAGGGACTAACTTTGGTTTGAATGTTGTCATAGACTCACTGTTGAAGGTCATTACCCTCATTGTTCTGTGGGTGAGGAGATGATGGTCCTCCCTGTGCTGATATTGGGCGTAATAACAGCAACAGTGGCTGCTCAATGGTTTTAGCATCCACAGAGTTAACGTGATTCCTGAGTCACTCCTGAACAACAGGGGGCTTTCCAAAAATGTTGTCTAGAATGAATAGTTGCTAAAAATCTGGACCTAGTGTTTTATCTAGAGTCAAAAATGAGAGGGCTGCAGCAGGGGTGTATCGTTATATAGAACTATAAAATGGCTTGGGTTGGAAGCGACCTTAAAATCAGCTTGTTCCAACTCCCTGCCCTGGGCAGGGATAACCTGCCCTTCCACTATGTCAGGTTTCTCCAAGCCCTGTTCAACCTGGCCTTAAACACTTCCAGGGATGGGGCAGCCACAGCTGCTTTGGGTAACTTCTGTTCCAGAGCCTCATCACCCTCACAGGAAAGAATTTCTTCCTAAGATCCAACCTAAACATGCCCTATGCCAGTTTAAAGCCATTCCCCCTTGTCCCATCACTGCATGCCCTTATCACAAGTCAAGGCTTTTTATTGCATGTTAATATTGGAGGTGAAAACCACCTGTACCACATACAGAACTCTTTGTGGGAGAATATATTCCTGCTGACAATCTACAGTCTCACTGCCCTTGGTCCTCAAAGAAAAATTTCATTCTTGACCAGTAATCAAGTGACAATTAATCCCCTTCTCATTCGGCATCACAGACACATGCTGCTCTGTGCATGAACTGTGACATAGACAGTGAGGGAAATCCAAGAACAGTTGGCAAAGTCTTTTTCTCCCACTGCTTTGCTGAACATGCCATTTGGCATCCAAAGATTTGAGTCATTGCATTGTTCTGCAAGCCATCTGCATGCAGGAATTTAAAGGGAAACGGAGTGTTCACTGGAAATACTGACCTCTGCATGCCATAAAAGCAACTATATTCTCCCTAATGTGGAAGATTTCAAGTGAAACCATCCTTCTTGATGTGAGTTTACTGCCACCTGCATCAGTATGACAGAAACTCTTAAAGGAAAAGTGACTTTAGGAAGAGAAGTTTAGATGAAAAAAGTGAGAGTAATAGTGTTAGGAGAAAGACGTTGCTTTCAGTAACCCCTAATTTAATAAAAATAGCAACAACAACAACAACATTAAAACAAAACTGAAAATCTTAGGGAAACTGAGACTGATCATGCAGGAAAGCCTGGAACTGACTTGCAGGACCCACAGAGTCTGCAGGAGACAGCAGTGTTTTCTCATCACAAACACAGGTGTGACTTAAAAAATGTGCAAGTGTCATGGAGTAAAGTAATGGGTTACGAACTTGTGGCGAACTCTGTATTTCCTGTCTTTGTAGGTCTAACTGGGCTGTCAGGAGAAAAGGGCCTGAGTAGAAAGGTATGATTTCTATGAAGATTGAACAGCAGATATTGTCAGCTTATTCAGATAACAATAGAAAACCCAAGGGCTCTTGGACAAGTCTGAACTTACAGAGATTTGGATGCATAGGCAGACTTATTTAAAACACATTCTGACAATGTTTAATGATTGTCTTTTTGTAGCTTAAACTATGAGAAGTATTGTACACCTCCGTGCAATTTCAAATAGTAAGCTTGGGGATGTGATGGAAACAACAGCAGAAGATGATGAAGTTTTGTCAGTGATGAGCTTGTGCACTCTGTGTATCAAAGCAGCTGTTATTTCAGGTCTCCGTTTTGCCCATTTTCTGGTTTGAGTAAAGAAATGTAAAGGTGCTACATATCCATCATGAACTAACAGGGGCCTTGTAAGAAATAAAGGTTAGCTGTAGGTTGATAAGTGGCTTTCTTTGTTGTTCCTCAAGTTGCCGTCATGAAGAACAATTAAAAAAGTAGCCTGTGCCTCATGGAATCTCCCAATTACACCATTTCAGATCAAATTTAGGTGTTTCTCACTCAAACAAACCAGATAAATCAGAGTTTTCTAAGAATTTATAACTCTCTGAGTAGAATTAAACTAGAAAACTAAAAAAGAGAAAGAAGAAGCACCAGATTACAGGGTGCTTTAAAGAATGACAGAAAAAATAATTAAATTATCTGAATATTCATGACGGGTTTTTTTCACACAATTACCTAAGAATTTATCAGTCCAAAGATCACATCTCTCTCAAACACAATGGTGACAATAAAAACAATTTCCAGCTGCTTATCAGGAGCTTGCTGAAAGGGCTCTATTTTATCATTTAACAGTTTGCTTACTTTTTGGACTACTTCCTTTTTGCCCTCACCTTTGTGACTCACAGAGCTGGCCGTTGGTGAGCAGAAGTCATTTGAAACACGATGTGCATTTGTCTATAGGATATTTCTGGGCAACACTCCAACATTTCTTCGAAGCATGCACTTTCCTCATCAGTGTATCATCCAAGATCTGACAGTTTTATTAAAGTGTCTTTTCCTTGCATTTTTTGCTACCTTTGGTACACGGGATGGCCTTTTGAATTTTCAGCAGCTGAGAGCTGGAACATACTATAAAAGGATTTCAAACTAACAACCCTTCCACTGCTTGATCTTTTCTGTCACAGATTGGATCAGTCACTGTCCAATAAATAGAGCCGTTGTTCATGATATTATGTCCTTTTCAGTTTTATTTTTTAAGTGAACTTTGTAGGAGATGATATTAATTGATGTGACGTGAGGGTAAATCTCCGGGAGAGACACAGCAGTGTGTGTGTCTTGCTATGGCATCATCTAGTGACGCCATAGCTATAGTTTTAAGCCCTTTTTTTTCTTTTTGATTTCTTTGAAAGAAATTAGCCCTCAGATAGCATTCTCTCAAACTTCTTTGCAATCTCAAAACAAACAGTGGGAATGCTGTAGAGCCCTGTTTGGTGAAATCCATGCTCAGGGTAAATTCTCAAAGATACAGGACATTTCCTTAGAAGCCTCAGGTGATGCGTACTCAATGTTTGCATCCTCCTCAACCTCTGTTATATCTATTCTTCTCTATGCTTTCCTTTTTGTTCCTTCTCTGTTCCCCTTTAAGACAGCAGTTTTTTTCTTTCTCATTTTGCTTAAGTCATCAGGTATCTTTATTTAGACTATTATTTCTTCTTGAAATCCCATTTAATTAATTGGGAATAAGGTGATGTAAGTCCTAGAGCTATCTGAGGTTTTAAAAATGGATAAAAATGCTTTAAATATATGCAAAGTCAAATTGTATATTATTAATTGCATTTTTCCCTACATAAACAATATATAGGAATCATCAGTATTAAGCAGAAGTGAGGGATGCAAAACCCTTGCTCAGCAGTAGCATTGTTATACTAATACCTAGAAGGACTGTAAGGTTTCAGGGACCAGGTTATCTAATTTTCACACAATATTAAGCACAATGAAGCTAAATTCTTTAGAAATTACCATGGCAAATAAATACTCTTAATGACCTATGCATGTTTAAACTTCTCGAGTCCTGTACTTAGTGGTCTTGCAGCAGCACCACTGTTAGCTTATTGTAAAGTTTGTTCATTAATGACTGACTTAGACGAGGAATTAGCAAAAGGACATTTCCCCAGAGGAGGCAGGTATGTATGTTGCTTGTTGCATAATTTAGGGGAAACTGTGAGGAATCTCAAAGGTAGTGCAAGCAGAACGAGGACATTAAAGAACTGGTTTTGATCTCACAATAACATAAGCCAGGAGGAACTCTTCAGAAGTATACATTTATGTTTAAGGGCATTGGTAGGATGGGAAATGAAGAGTAGGTGTTGAGAGAGGAAAGGAAAGGCAAAGAACAGGAAAGGATGGAGTTAATTGCTCTGTGAACATTGAAACTCCTCTTGAATGAAGTTGGAGAGCCTTTTTGGAGGGAGTAGAACATGCTATCTATCACCTGTGGAGCCAGTTACTGCCAGTCCCTCCCTCTTGTTAGCAGCTGTGCACCCACCTCATCACTCAACACTGGTGGTCCCACCCTGGCACAGAGGTGCTCCCTCAATCCTGCCATCAGCAGAGGGAAGAGAAAAAGATCATGTAGGAAGTGCTCTCAGTCATATGAGAGAGGGCCTTTGATGGCAAATGCTGTGACATTTATTCTGTCAGAATGGCTAAAATCAGGGAGTATTTATTTTAACTGTACACTGGGAGAGCCCTTGACAAAGAGCTTTAATCTGCTCCAGACATACTACAGTCTGGATCTTATATGTGGCTGCAGCAGTGCTTAGCATGATTAGGCATAAAACTTGTACTGAAGAGGTTACATTCAATAAAGAGAGAAAAGGAAAGAGATGAATCTAAAAAGACAGAAAATTGAGGGGAGTAAACATAGAACATATAATGAATTTCCTAAAAGTCTGACATTTCCATCACATTCTTTTGATGCATACTTAGGAAAGTTTATCACAGTGTTCACATCTTTCTAATTAGATGGAACAAGCCAGATGATTAGAGCCGTGAAAAAAACATCAAAAGGTTCACACAACTTTTTATATAATTAGAAGGGAATTTTCATAACCCCTAAAAGCAGGATTTAATTGTGTAATTTAACATACAATTTAAATATCAAGATCAAACTAGCAGGGCAAGTGACTTAATGGGATAAATGATATTAACATCTAGTGTCAAAGCTTAATTTAAACAACAGAATGTCTTCATTATGCAAAAGAGTCAAGCAAACGAATCGTTCAAAGGGCCTTTTTTTCAACAAGCCCTTTCCTATTGTTTCTTTGAAAACAATGAAATCAGCTGTGGAGCAGCAACATGCTGAGAGACTAGGAGAGCACGATTGGCTTTGTCCATCTGACCTCACTGTGACATTGTGGTGCAAGATCTTATAAAACAAGAACCTCCTGCAGTGCTCACACAGAGGACCTTTTAAGAGCTGGTTAATTTTACTTTTGTAGCTAATTAAATGGGAGGGGGCAGAGAGTGCATGAAATGTTAAAACCCTTGTGTTGATGCTGCTGAGCTTTGTTGTTTTAAAAGTACCAGCAGAAGCGTTCATAATTTGTCACTTTTCACAAAACCCCAAGAGACAAACTGAGAGCATTCAGGATCCCCAGGACATGGACAGCTCTTGTGTCCAGGACTCAGCAGTTGGACTTAAAGGAACGGATTAGAAATGTATAAGCTTGTTAGAGAGAAAGATGACATTCACCCACATCAGGTCAGATGAAGAAAGTTTAAAAACATAAAAATAACTCCTGGAAAATTAAGAATAGCCTGTAGGCCATGCTGGGGAAAATGTCAATGACTCTAAAGATACTCAGTTCCTGCTGATGAGTTTCATGATAGCAAAGGTAGAACAGTTCTGTCTTCAGTATGTGTCCGAGACTGCAAATGACCTGGAACTGTTTTAATGTGTGCAAAAGCTGACAAATAACATCCTCCAACAGCCTCTGTCTCCAGAAACAACTCACCATGAACAGGTCCCGAGCACCGATGTCAACAGCAAGCAGAAACGCTTTTTCAAACCTCTGATACCTGAAAGATAAAGGAAACCCGTTGCTTGATGAGGTCAATTTAAGAGCTGCATCAAATTTCCTCATGTACAAAGACCTTCAATGCTCATCAAAAGTGATGTCAAAGATTTTTTGGAGAAACTTGATAGGCTTATACTCAGATTGCAGAACTGTGAGGTAGGACAGTGACTACCCTTAACCTTCTTCATTGTTCCAAACCTTCACCAAGTGGTTCAGTGTTGAGTCCCATCAGATCTGGTTGAATCTGAAGGGAGCTGAAGATCCCATAGATCCTAACAAATTCATCCTTTACAAGGATACCAACCACAACTCAGGTAAACAGTACCCCAGACAATGCTGGTAGGAACCTCAAAATCCTCTACAGAACATACTAATCCCAAATCTCATGTTACTTCAGAGGTCCCTGTAGGAGTTTGCACTGAGTTTTGTCCTTGCAGACCCCTCGATACAGCTCTCTGAAGATGCTAATCCAGTTGAGTCATGAATCCTCAAGGACTAAAAGAGGTAGTGGGTTATGATAGAGGGATGAGACAACTGTTTTGTCTTGTAACTACCCTAGCCCAGTATTAGCACAGACTCCTGAGAGTTTTCTGAGACCCTACAGTGAAAAAGATCGCATCAGTGAAGTAAAATAAGGGGGAGAAGAGCAAAATCACAAGCAAAAATTACCTCTAGATACGCTCTAGAAGGCACCACCTGAGCATCACCCAGAGACGCAGCTGAGCAGGAAGGGGGCAGTGTGGATGTGGAACTTGACCTTTAAGGACCATTCCTTTGGTGGGTTGAGGCCTTGCTGAACAACAGCTCCTTCCATTTGTGCGGCAGACTGACCCCTTCATCCTACCCAGGCATCACACACCATCTCCTGGGAGTGACAGCAAATACCCACACGGGATGGAGGCACTGGGCAAGGCTGTGTATATTGTGTGCAATCCTGGGAATTCCACAGAAGCAGGAGGACACAAGCCATCCATCAGAAGCTTTCTGAGGATATATACAACACTGCACTGGCAAATGCTAATACTGACAGAAAATTCTGCATTGGGCTAATGTCTGTCTTATACTAGGCGTGGATAACCATCATGTGACACTGTATCACGAGAAAGTGATTCTATCTGTACACATTTTCCTCTACGGCACATTTTTAACTGCTTAAGATTAGCTACGAAAATAGATTTGGTGATTGATTTTAGAAATGCAAATACCCCAATTTTATTTCAGTTGGGACGTAAAAGATTGATTCCAAATAGAATGATTTTGTATTTATCCCATTACACCTGTTAACGATTTCAACAATGGATCAGTTGTAGACACTTGAAGTTTGGGAAGGAGACGACCTCTTTGACCCAGTGGGGAGCAAATAGCATTGTGATTTCTCACAATGGGTTAGCAAGGTGTAGGTTGTGCTTGCCAAATGAATATTGTCAGACAGCATCACACGGCTGCCAGAATTTGTACCGCTCTCTACCTTTGTGGTGTGACAGGAAACGGTGGGCAGTGCTGCAGCTCCTCCTCAGGCCAGTGTGAATGACAGGAAAGGTGGGAATCCTCCTTCCCCTGGGTGGGTAAAGTAGTCCCACGTGATGCACCACACCGGGATTCCTGTTCCTAGCCAAAGCCTCAGCGGTTTTCTGGCTCCCTCCTGTTACAGCCTTATCGCTCTCCTCTCTTCTACCACACACTTGGAATGATTCATCAGATTGCAAGATAGAGCCAGAGAGGACTTTTCCTCAAGGAATAACATTCGTGACAAGAAGTCATAATATGTTAGCTTAAGTAGAAAAGGAAATGCACTCTTCAGGTGAGGTTCCTAAGAGCTGGAGTGGGGAGTCCTTCCCTCCCTAAAGCTAATCTCCCTGCTGCTCCTTCCAAGTACTAATTTGCAGCCCTCCTCACAGAACCAGTTTAAGGGAGGGGAAGAGATAAATTAAAGTTAACCTCTTGATCACCAGGGAACAGGCAGTGCACCCCCACTTTTTCATGCATGTCTGTGCATCTGAAGCTTTTCAACATGATTCCTGTGGTGGATTTTCCATCAAAATACATTGTTTTGCAATGATGCTTTTGAAGCTATGCTTTAAACAAGAAAAATAAGTGCATGTTAAAATAGGTGTATCTTGAATAGCTATCATGTTTATATTTTTTTCTGGCATATTTTTCTTTTCCATTATGAATTAAATACATATTCTTAGTACTTAGAGGGGATATTGGAAACCGAACAGAAACCATCTAGGTGACTGGCTAAAAAGAATGTCTGTATCATTATTTTGTTTTTCCAAAGTTATCACTATATAGACTATTTGAATGACATTTGCTTTAACCAAGGCAAAAATGCCTGCAACCAAAAAATGTAAAATAACTTTCTCGTTTGATTGACTTGCAGAACGGAATCATGGCCTTAAGCTGTCATTTCTTTGCAGTTTCACAAAGATTTCAATTTTTTTTTCCTTTAATCAACATACATACTTCAGTCCCATTATGGCCCCTATTCATAAAAGTGTGACGTTAGCTCATTATTTTTGTATCTGTACTAATGAAAAAACAAGGGAAAAAAAGACTACCTAAAAATGCTCTTCACAAACCAAGAGTGTTGGAAATAACAATCACAGTTACTTCATAATTTATTATAAATTGAATTGCTCTAAAAGAAGGTGGATGTTACAAAGAAGAGTGACACGTTTGTATTACTTAGGCCAACAGTATTAAATCGGTCAGGAATATCCAGCATTTTTTAACCTAGCTTTACTAGGAGATAATTTTGAAACCCTTTGGTATGAAAGTTTTGTTGGTTTTAATGTACAGAAAGCATTAGAGAGAGGTCTATACAGCATGAGACCAACCTCAAGCTAATAATATCTGGTTTATAAGCATGTTTTATCCTGGGAAGACATCTTACTGTTGTTAGCAAACTCACTTACAGTTTATCAGCTCCTCAAACAAACAAAATACCCCCCAAGTCAAACATTCCCCCTTTTGATCTTGTGCTGCAGTCACCAAGCACAATATTTGCTTTCTAAAATGGAATCTCCAGGGCCCTGGTGTTGAACAGTGTCTTCCTACCCCTTCCTCCACCTTGCCCCTTATTGCTAGGTTAACAATAACTCCCGCAATCAAGACTTATATGTCTTTTGAAAAAGAGAGATAAGGAAATCCGCCTGCAAACCATGAAGTTCAGCCACTTGTTTGGTCAAAGTGACAGGCAACAGAAATATGACCTTCAAGATTAGAACTCTGAAACTGCAATTAACTATGTAGGATATACAGGAAAACATTCCCCTGCAAGCCATTTAGTAGATACTGTATTAACTTCAAATTTTCATATAATAAGAGAATACTGTTATTATATGCACTTCTGTATGTATTCTAAAAAAATATTTTTAAAAAATTCTGTTAGTATGGGCAAGGAAATCAAGGGTAAATGTGAATAATATAATAACGGTCATGCAGGTCAGAAATGGTCAAGGCAGAGAAGAATCCACACCTGCCTTCCATGGTGAAGTGACAAACCTGATGCCTGCTTGTATTTTGGGAATATGACTTAACTGAAAAGATGCCAGGAAATAATTTCATTTTTAAATAAAATATATGAATTAAAAAATATATAATGTTATCTGTATCTTCAGAAAAGCTATTCTGTTCACTGGCATAAATAATAAGAGAATCAAATGCCTGGGATTTCCTTCTGTTGGATGTTCAGAAATAAAGTAATTTGAAATACTGTTGATGGAAAAAATGTATGGATTGCAGCCTGCAGAGAAGGGAAAAGAAGCCTCTTCGGTTTTTAGAAAATGTTCGACAAATATATAAAAAGGCAAAATTTTTTCATCTGTATTCCACAACTCCTAAATTGAATGTGGTCACTTAAAGACAGAGATACATTTTTCAGACTGAAAATGGTCAACTTGGAAACGCTTGTAGTATTTAGCCATAATATTAAAGTGTCTCATAAGACCTCCAGGAACCAGGAAAAAAAATAAAAATCATGTGGAGGGAGGAGGAAGGGAAGGGAGAGGGAGCTCATGCAGGCAAGCAATATAGTGCGGAAAAGATGGAAACATTTCTTTAGGGACTAGTTACAACCAACAAGCCTTCTTAGACATGCTCATCGACCATGTAAGCATATTCCTTGTGCTGGGCTGATAAAGGAGGGCTGCAGCAGTTTTTTTCCTTGTCTTCAATAAGAGTACACAACATTTAGAAAATAATCTGCAGGGGAAGAGCTGTGGCACAAATAATATTTATAAGGCAATCCTTTTTAATGGAAGAAATTTCAGAGTTCTCCTCATCTCACAGTCCAATCAAGAGTGATACGCATTCAAAAAGTGGATATTAAATATGCACTGAGCAAACAGAACAGGAAAAAATGAATATTGAAATCATTTACATGTAATCAAACTACACTGAAATTAAGTTTTAATTGTTCAGTATTCCATGATGCATATGCAGATTTTAAAGTATTCAGAATATCAATCAAGTGTTTACTTACATCAAGCAATTGTATTTAAGCATACAAAACAGATGATGAAAATATGTTCAATCATCTACAGCTCCCAACATTTACTGCTGGGTTTACGTGATCACTTTTAATTCAGTTATTTCATTTAATATTTCAATTTAATAGCTCATTCTTTCATTCAATTTCTAGGCATCTTGCCCATTTCTTAAACACAATAATAATAATTATTCATAAAAGGAGCTGTTTCCTCATAAATTCTCATATCAGCAATTTTTGGAACAGAAATGGTTTTCATGGTTTTTTTCCCCCTCAAAATATGTTGTTATTATCTGAAATATTTTCCTTTTTAATTAGACAATATTCAAATAAAGAATGACATCTGCAAAATTACTCTGAACCTCCTTCCGTCGGAATTGTGAGCCAGAATAATGAGAGATTATCAGGTTAAAGAACCTAAAAAGTGTGTGGCAAGGTTGCTAAGTGGTTGATTTAAATGGGGACAGATTGGTTTTCAACCAACTGTTGAACACAACACCACTGATTTAGGCATGCAGCTGTATGTCAGCTTCAGAGCCCATTTACAAAACCAGGGCTAAAAGGACTTACATATTTCACAGGAAAAATTCCCATGTGTAATGAACCTTAAAATGACAGCCCTGAAATTCTATTGACCTCCAATGAAATACTTTGAAGTAAAATTTCAGAAAATTCTGAAGACTTAGATTGCTGTGTAATCCATCATATATAAAATACATTATTAGTCAAAGATTTATATCCTGCATTTTATATTGAATGCTGAAAAAGTGGTACTTAAGAGTTCCTGGAGAGGAATAAATACATCAAGATCTCACATTTCTTAAAAAAAACCCAAATAAACAACCAAAAAAACTTACTTTAAACAAAAATCAACCAAAACCTGATGTGATTTTACCCTAATGAGTTCAGTAGGACACCCTATTTTAAATAAGGTAGTTGTAGAAAACTGAATGCAGCCTGAAGACCAGGAACTCTCCAAAGAACCTATTTAATGCCTCCTCCTACACAGGCTCAGCACAGTAACTCTTCCTGTTCCCGAGGTACCCTGCCAAAACACGCTCCAGACAACACTGTCCTTCTCCCAGCAGGGCATCCACAGCTCCCTCCCAACAAAGGTTTGAACAAGAGGCCATGTGGACCATGCTCGGTGTTCAGCAGTGCATGTCTTGATTGGCAGAACTTCTATCTGCTGAACTTTCACTGTTAGCTTTTTGGGACACAGATAACCTCCTGCATGCTATTTAACCCCAACTGGTTGCTGATTTTCACGAAACTTGCAGGCATTTGCTTATTTCTGAGACTTCTACCCTCTGTTAAATTGGTTGAGATTCACCAAGGATTCTGTAAGTTAGTAGAGAAGTGGCAGAAGGATCAATGGAAAGCTCCACCCTCTGAGATGCCAGCAGTATTATTTTGCCAGCCTCCTGCTAGTATGCCACTGTGTTTTTAGATGATGAGCTCCTTTGAACAGACCACACAAACCTCTGAGGAGGGTTCACAGCCTTGTTACCTTCTAAGATACCGACGAAGAGAAAGTGCTGCAGAGCACACCAAAGGCTAATGGAGAAACAGCCACTGGGTCTATGTGTGTGTGTGAGTCAAGGGGATAATCTCCTAAAGTGTTTCCTAAATTGTATTTTAGATGCAGGAGCTCTAAAGGTTGTCCAGGTATAATCTATACATCCCTTCAGGCCCAGATTTAGCAAAGCATTAATGTATGGGTTTATGACCTATAATTTTCCACAGCCCTAAATATGGGCACGGTAAGTGAAGTGCTGGATTGGTGGCCTGAGTGACTTGTTTAAAAAGAAATCCCTTATGGAACCTTTCAGAGGTCATACACAAATAGGTCTCAGGTAAAGTCAGTGAATAACCATGAGAAAATACAGTATACAAATACAAAAATACAAGTATCTCAAGGCACCCCAAATTTCTGTCACTTGAAGGATACTGTCACATTACATATCTCTGACCTAAAGGAAGTCCACCTGTAACTTTATAGATTGTTGGGCGTAGAACTGAATGCCCTTCACATCAAAGGGTACCCTCTGGTTTGAAGCAAGAAAGCAAACAAGCACACCAAATTAAAAAAATAGGACGAAAGAGAAAGCTAATAAGGGGAGCCAGACAGTATGACTCTGACCAGAGAAAGCCCTTGAGGGCTGCAACCAGCTGTGAATCTTGAGGTCGCTCCCAAACCAACCATAAAAAAAGTTAATAATCTTACCACATGATTCCTATCTTCTAGGGTGATATTCTGCTCTAGGAAACCAATATGTATTCTTGTGTGAAATAGTTCAGGTGACTCTGTCTTACACGCTTCTTCTCAGGACAGAATTTTGAGTCAGATTTCTAAGTGAACCAAGTTAATTTTTGAACAAAGCAGTTTAACAATAAGGGATCATTTAAACCTTTAAAATACATATTTAGCAAGAAATAGTCTGGATGTATAAAATACTCTAGAAAAAGCAGTGGGTCTAGGTATAAAGAAAGATATGGCATTTATCTGTTGAGCTCTGCTCAAATTAATTATAAACCAGCACTACTGTAACACTCTGGAACTGCCTCATACCTACACTGAAGAAATATTTGTTTATAGATCCTGATTCTATGAACATTTATGTCACACACTTCCCATGTGATGCTGGTCATTCACGCTGGCTTGGGTTCTTGTAGGAATGGCCACTGAAGAGTATGGCAGCATCCTCTTCCTGCTGTGAATAAGAATTCTTTCAGATCTGTCAAGTGCTCTGAAATTTTCAGGAGTAGTGCCATAAAAGTCTGGATAACAGAGATTTATTACTGTCATAAAATCTTACGACATAAATCAAAATTATTACTATTTATTTCTTTAGAAACTAGATTCTGTCTTTTCTTGTAATCTGTACTTCCTTTGACTTTCCTACACTCCTTATTTCCTTTTTCATACTCATTTTCCTTCAAGAGAACATATTTTGTTGCCATAGCAGTACTTCCCTACCTTGCAATTTTATCATCGTGGCTTTCCTTCAGGTTTCTGTAAGCTGCACCCAACACCCATCCAGCAAACACAGGCTTCCCCCACCCCCAAACCTCTTCATTCCTCCAACCTCTCACTACTTAGTAACTTCTCAACAGCCTATCTTTATCTTTAAATACAGACACACTCCAACATACTCTTCCAAAGTACTCTGGGCTAAAAACAGGTGTTAATTAAAAATGCTGATAAGAGTCAGTGACACCTGTTGTTTCACATTTATTTTACTCAACCCTGTCTGTTAAATCCTAGCCTTTATTGCATTAATTCGCCTCTGCTTTTCTTCTTTTCCAGCTTTATCCCTCTCACTCTGGTGATCATGTAAACTTAACAGTATGTCTTGAAAGCTGGATTTTATTGAGCAAACATATCAGCATGTCTACACACTAAAGACAGCTATATAACAGAGGCCCAGTATCATCGCTGTGGTTAAGGATGAGTTGCTGCCTCTATAATAAATCCCTATTGTACACGTGTGATATCTCTGCCATTTCGAGCTGCAGCAGATGGAAATTTGGTATTAAAGTTAAGATGAACAGGCCCTTTTCCTCCTTGGCTTTCTATGAGGTACAGGGCCAATTCTCCCTCATGCCTGACACTGGATAAGATGTGCTTTTTTAGTGCTAAGACTTCTTGAAGAAAATACATTAGCTCAGTATTTTCTAAAGCTGGCTGCCTAAAGATAAATATCTACTTACAGAATCATGGTGTAGGACCAAATTTTGAATCACTTGCTGAGTTATGGGTCCATTAGAGTATATTCACTTTTTCTATCTGGGTTTGTCAATAGCCAAATTATTTCTTTAAAATAAAATGCAGTGAAAATGCTCATAAAATTCCCACACATAACAGCTCCATTACAGCAAACACAGCCACAGAAGATACAGACAAGCAATTCTCTGGAACTTTGTATGAATTTTGGCACATTTCTGATGGAGCAAATGGAAAACTATTGAGTCTGATCTGCTTTTTCCGCACAGCATCATGTCCAGAACATAAAACATAGAACAGCCTTTTGCTGAGACTGAAGGCACTCCTGACATAATCCCTTACCACCAGCTAGGAGAGAATATTAGAACAGGGCAAGCATATGGTGATACTTCCCTAAGTAGTCTCCTAGGCTCCAACAATTTGTGGTTCAGGGATTTGCTGAGCCAGAGGTGGTTTCTAGGCTGGTGTTCCTCAGTGAATTTCTCTTCTCTGAACCTTGCCTTTGAACTCACATACAATTTTATCATCCACAACATCCTGTGGTAAGGAGGTTCATATTTAGTCATACGTTATGTGAAGAATCACTATATTTTGAAACTGCCACGTGTTAGCTTTGCTTGATGACCTCTAGTTTTTGTATTAGAAGAAGCGGTGAGCAGTCATTTACTGTTCTCTTTCTCCCTAACACTCACAATTTAATAGATCTCTATCTCAGCTGCCTCCTCTTTAGGTTGAGGAGTTCTAGTCTATTTAGTCATTCCTTTCACTAAATCTGTTTCATGCCTTTAATCATCCTGGCTGCCCTTCCTAAACCTTTTGAGTTCTACTATATCCTTTTATAGATTATGGGACTCCAAAACTACACACAAAATTCAGCTGAAGTTCACCGTTTTGTTGTCTAGTCCTTTTCTAAGAATTCTTAGTTTGCAATTTGCTTTTTGTACTTCTGCTGAACTGAGTATTTTATAGCTGTAGAGTTATAGGACCAAATTCTTCTTCCAGATAATTGTTGAGCTCTGATTGCATCAGTTTACACATGAAGTTTGGAGTCACACACCGCTGTGTACAAAGTGCTTCACTTGGAAATTATTTACATTTAATGTTACCTTCAGTTTTGACACTGTCACTGCATCCTGCGAAGCCCTTTTTCTGTTCTTCACAGCAGGTCCTATTTTTACTAGTGTTAATAATTTAGTACCATTAGCAAATGCTGGCAGCTCACTATCTGCTCCTTTGCCAGGTTACTTATAAGTATAGATCTGCTATGCTTATAATTTCCATTGGTGACCTCCATGACAACTGACAATGTACTTTGTTTCTTACCTTTTAATGAATTACTTATCTATGAAAGGGAAGCTTTCCTCTAATCCCGTGGCAGCTTAGTTTCTTTAAGACATATTGGTGGGAGACCTTCCAAAAAGGTCTTCAGTGGTCAAACTTTCATCAGTAGCAGCTGGATATCCATTACTGACATGATTGATGACATCAAAGAATTTGGAGTTTTGAGACATGACTTGCCTTTACAGAAATCCTGCTGACTCTCCCCCAATACATTATTTGTCTGCATGTTCACACATTTTTAAAATATAGTTTCTACTAATTTCACTGGTATAGAGGCTGAACTTAAAGAGAATAGTTCTCCAAGGTCTCTCCAGACTGCTTTGAAAACTGACTTAATATTTTCCATGTTTCTGTCCTCAGGTGCTAAGGTCATTCTAAATGTGGGGTTACACACCAGAGTGTGTATTTCAGATGTTTTATGCTTTACTACCTTTGGAAATTCTGAAATAATTTTACCTAGTGCTGGTCATATATTACTATTTATCTATCTCTAGTTGATACTCCAGCACTTACCGGTGTAAACCAAGAAACATCCCCATTCTCTCCTATCTTAGCCAACTAGTCAAAAGGAGATTTTTAAAGAGATCTGTATGCCTGCCTGCTTTTTGTGTCTTTTTATAAACCTTTCCTCATATATTTTTTTTAGTCCATGTGCCTCTCTCGTTCTATTACAGAAACTATCTGAGCATCTAAGATCTTTCTGTTAACTGGCCAGTAATAATGTGATACAGGAGCTAGACATTTACAGTGCAAATCATTCCATTTATCTTCAAACAGCTTACCTTTACATGGCTAATTTAAGCTAATTAGGTAGGCTCCTTTTGTAGTTAATTGATAGGGATAGGCACTGACGTTTGGCTTATCTGAGACATCTCCCTTCGATGGGATTACTCATCCTTTGGGTGCCTATTTCTTTATACTAACTACAGAGGAAGCCCAGATGAGCATGCAGGACACACAAATTCTTCATTATTAAGGCATGAGAGGTGAGGTGCACCCCCAAGACACTACATCCAGTTATTGGACAAATGACTATTGCTGACTTTTGTTTCAAAATTTCCTTATGGTGCTGTTTCCTTCACAGGCTCTTGGGTTCTGAACAACCATAAAAGGCAGATCTGCATTTAAAGACAGGCAGCCTAGGGCTGCCTGACTATTCAGTTAGCTCTTCCTGCAGGGCACCAGATGGAAATGGGAGAAAAGTCAGAAAAAAAGGCTGAGAGAGTGAGAGAAAACTCTGATCTGATGAGCTGAGTTCACAACAGAATATTGCCAGATGGTCCACATACAGAAAAGGGAAGTGTAATGGTGGGGCTCAGGAAGACTCTGAAGACGAATGGAGAAAAAGTGTCTTGGTAAAGAGATGAGACATGAATTGATCTGGAAAGACTTCAAAGAAAAAAATAACTCTTAGATTCAGTTCTTGGTCAGGACCTCAAATTAGAGATTTTTGAGTGTCACTCTAAAAGAACATACTATTAGTGACTAGGTGGAGTTGATGGAGAGGGAGAAACTGGTGACCTGGGATGGCTGATGCTGACTTACAACAGCTGCTCAAGGATGGATATGTGTTGTTAAGAACTAATTTTTGAGGGTTTTGTCCATGAATATGATATATTTGCAGTGCTTCTGCACTCAGTGTATGCCCAAAGCCCTTAAGATTTCAGGGAAATTGCACAGCTGGTACAGCAGGAAAAAGCCACCTTACGAGGGCAGATTATCAGTTACACAACACAACACAACACTGGTCTCAATGTGGGCTCAGCTTCTGAAAGTAGCAATATCAAAGTCAGATTAACCAGCATGTGGGAATAGATTTGGCACAAACAACATCAGTCCAGTGTAGCTATTTCGTGTTCCTTTTTTCTAGTGCAGTCCCATGGGTGGGGACGTAGCAGAGAACGGGAAGACTTCTGGCACTCTGGGCCACCAAAACTGCATCTGTTGGTGGCTGTGCAAAGTGGCTCCAGATTACAGCAGCCCTGGGACTGCTCTAAGTGTGTGTAAGGGCCCATTCTTCCTATCCTCCAAGCAATGTCTCTCCCATTATGTTGGGCAGCAAATCTTGCCCAAATCTCTGACAGAGATTTGTCATGGTTTATCTTCATGGGATTTTGTTCTCAAGCAATTATGTCATGTCATTCGTTGTTCCCCCACCCCAATATTTTGCTCATTATTTCTTACATTGTAATCATTGCTAGAGAATTAAATCCTAGAGTCATTCCTGTAGCATCAAAGTATCTGACTGAAATCGAAAACTGTGTTGGAGCTGGTTTAAGAAAAGAAATCATTAACAACATAGGACTGAAGCAAAGACAGTCTAAACTTTTATGGAGATCTTTAACCTCTTTAACTGCAAAAATAACCTAGTTCCATTAAATAGGTGCCTTTATTTCTTGTTTCTAAAACAGGTCAAGAAGCATGACCAGGGGAATCTTTTCATGTGTAGTTCCATCACAGCAATATAAATTCTCATTTATCAGTGCTGTGGTAATATGAAAACCTTTGGTTTTGATCGTTTTTCAAAAGATGACAAAAAATGACTCTTCAAAGTCCTCTCCAGAAGGTGCAACTTTAGTGAAAATGCTACTACTGAACTTACTCCCATAGAGATGAATTCTGTTCATGTGGCCACCATAGAGAACCCGACTGCCATCAATGATCATTTTATCTGAAGGCATAATTTAATGCCTAATAGGTTACCTTATGAATATAAAAGACATTCTTAGTCCTCAACCATGTCATCATTAATGTTTATACATATTTTGTGACACACTATGTTCCAATATAATTATAGGTTCTACTTCTAGGGTGCTCTTAAAAAGGATCATAAAAGCTCTTTGCTCACTCTGTCTCTCAGTTCCATACAGTTGGCAGCAGATGGGATTGGGAACTATTCCTATGGATCTGAGGCATTTTTTTCACCTTTGATTTAGGGTCCTATTTAGGATGGAAATACTCACAGTGAATATCTACTTTGGAGATTGCAGTGTAGTGATACAGGAACCTGCTTACCAAGGGGTAGTTAGTACTGCATTAGTGATGTACCTGCAGGGCAAAAGAGCTTTATTTTAGCTTTTCAAAGGCTGTCTTGGACTTAAGTGATAACTGTCTGTGTGCAGGCATGATGTCTTGTAGTATAGCAGTGCACTTCAGAACTCCTGAATAGTGAAATGATTCATAAAGATCAGTGGTGGCTGGAAGCAGGTCTCCCCTGATGGTAATGACCACTTACCTTCTCATCTTCTTTAAGAGTGTTTATTTACAAAGGAGCCCTATCGAGACCTGTGTGCAAAGTCATACCACTTGATGAATGTTCTGCCCAATATGAGGATAATTTTTTGCATTTACCCAGTAGCATCTTCACGGAACACTGGGAAGAGTAAAACACTTCTGAGATTTGTGAAGGGGTGGAAACAGCAAAAGTAAAAACATGGTGGAGGTTCTCATTTTTGGATTCATACAAAGGAGAATCTTTCATTAATCCATCTACAATTCTAACAGTGAATGTGATCAGTTGCACTTTGCTCTTGAAAGACAAAAAAGCACTATGTTGTTATTTACAACAAAGCTTTGCTTTGTAGGTAAACATATTTGTGCTACGGGAAAAAAACAAATTACATTCTCTTAATGAAATTATCAGATTGAAAGGTCCAAGTGGTTTTGAATCTTAGTATTTTGCCATGTAGGGAAAAAAAATAAAAGAAAAACAATCCTTAAACTGGGTATTCACAAACACAAAAACAGATTTACAAAGGAGGAAAGGGCATGGCAGAACCACAGAACTGTGGCTGCATTTTAATTCTGCAACTCCTGCGCTGCATTTCAGACTTTACTTTCTAGCCCTGCTTTCTCACTCAAAAAACGGAGCACAACAGAGCAGGCGTGTGTTTGTGCCTGCGTGTCTGTGTCAAACAAACAAGACAATTTCATGCATTAGAAAATATGACAAGTGCAATTTACGAATGCTTGATCAGAGTGAAGCAAAGCCATGAGTCAGCGATGCCACAGTTAACGAGTGAAAAATTGTTCCATCCCATTCCGTGTTCCGCACATGGCGACACGAGGCTGTCAGACAGAGGCAGGAGGTGGTGCAGCCACTCCCCTGTCACACAAATACACGTAGCAAAAGGGTGGGGGCAGGGAGGTTACAGCTCCCCAAGGCTTCCCAATAAATCCACCTCTGCTCAACATTTTACATAATGATACAATGCGTTATATTATTATAAGCAGTGACATCATAATAAAATAGCAGAGTGCTACTGAAGTGGCAAGGAACACCTAAGATACATTTCTGTACTTGTAATTCAGTTCCTGTATTTTTTAATTATAGATAAGAATTTAGAGTGAAAATAATTATTCATTCCATAAATACTGTTGTAATGGATCCCTGGCATATAATTAAGAGGCCTTTAATTTTAATTTTGTGTACTGAAAGCTTGGTTTTGGAGGTATTCCACATTTTACATTCGGGGCCTATACCTGCAAAGCTCCAAGCTTCTGTTTTAGTGGAAGCTGAAGATGATGTGTGGTTTGCAAATTTAAGAACTTAGCTTTTGTAATGATGGATACAAATAACATGGCTGAGTCTAATATATTACAAAGAATTTTCCTTCCTTGTAATTGCGATCAGCTTCAGTCGTGCTGTCAGTGCTCCTTTGCCCATTTCAGCTTGGATGGAGCATCTTCTTTCTAAAGTGCCCTCATGCCTAAAGAGGGAATCTTCCATCACATCATTCGGCGTTTTCTAGCAACTGACCTCGTTGATGGTAGAAAAATAGATAGCCTACAGTCTCCCTGGTATGGTGAAAATGGATGTCCCCAGTTATTTGCAACTGAATATACAACCTTTTGGCCTACAGTAAAGAGTAAAATCACTGGCACATGATTATTACTAGGTGAGGATAGCCCTCCTGAAAAGGTAACTGTATTTCTCAATTCTAGTAAATACAGACACTCTCATCTTTAAAAGTACAACAATAACTGGCACCTTTTTGGCAGACTCAGCAGGCAGGTCAAAGACTGTCTCAGCATGTAGAATGAATTAATATTTCTCTCCCCTGAGTTGGTCCTTCTAAAAAGGCTTAAGGCAGATTGGTGGGGCATTCAAAGGAAAGCGAGAGAGGGGGTGAAAACTTCTGTTTATATGAACATTTTTCAGATTTAGATCTAGAAACACTTAAGTGTTCTAATGTTTTAATCTTGCGTGAAAGACCCCACCCTTCCCTGTCCATCCCTGATGTGTCTGGTCTCCTCTACAGCCCACCACACACATCCTAAGCTGTCTTCCCCCTTTTTGGCTCTGTACTACCACTCTGCCCTTTTTGCAGGACAATGTACATTCCCACACCTGCCTTCAGACCTTTGTCCCCAACACGTTGTCTTTTACTCATGCTTCTAACCCCACTTCCCTGACTCTTCCTACCAAACTTCTGAGTTCTTCTCCTTAGTTCCTTATCTTCTAGACTTAACTTTTGTGAATCTGCTGCTTGCTCCTTCTGAAGCCCAAATGAACTGCAGAAGGCCCTACTCTAAGCCAAGAAACAGTTTCGGAATATCAGCCACAATTTTACTGCACATAGTTTAGAAAGCACTATGTTTCCTCCACCTCTTGCTGCAGTAGGGTACAAAATTATCACTTTGCTTTTGTCTCCTCATGCTCACAAGCGAATAACATGTGCCCTAATGCTGCATCAAGTTTATGATCTCAGTTTATAGGGCTGCTGCATCCAAGTCTTCTGGTTTGGTCATGCACACACATCTTTTGTGACCAAAAAAATCACTCGGAGAGATACATTAGCTATTTTTTAATTAGCCTGCAAATATTCAGTGCTAAATGAAAAAGGGTAAAAAAGTGAATAAATCAAATAATAGAATCATAGAAACATCAGACATCCTGAGTTGGAAGGGACCGACAAGGATCATCAAAGTCCAGCTCCTGGCCCTGCACAGGTCAGCTACAAGAAGCACGCCCTGTGCCTGCAAGCACTCCTTGAGCTCTGTCAGGCTTGGTGCTGTGACCACTGTCCTGGGGAGCCTGTTCCGGTGCCCAAACACCCTCTGGGTGAAAAACCTTTTCCTAATATTCAACCTAACTCTCTCCTAGCACAACTTCAGGCCTTTCCCTTGGGTGCTGTAACTGCTCACCAGAGTGAAGAGATCAGCGCCTGCCTCTCCACTTGCCCTCATGAGGACGCTGAAGACCACAATGAGGTCTGCCCTCAGTTTCCTCTTCTCCAGGCTGAACAAACCAAGTGACCATCCTGTCTGCCAGGTCACTGTTTTCCATCAACCAGGATCCCCAGGTCCCTTTCCAAAGCACTACTCTCCAGCCTCTCATTCCCCAGTCTATAAACACAATAAGGGTTGCCCATCCCAGGTGCAGAATCTGGCACTTTCCCTTGTTAAACTTCATACAGTTGGTGATTGCCCATCTCTCTCATTTGTTGAGGTCTCTCTGCAGGGTCTCCCTGCCTTGGAGGGAGTCAGCAGCTCATCCCAATTTTGTATTACCTGCAAACTTGCTCAGTATCCCTCCCAGCCCCGCATCCAAGTCATTCATGGAGATGTTGAAGAGCACAGGGCCGAGAATGGAGCCCTGCAGATCCCTGCTAGTGACAGGTCCCCAGTCTGATGTCCCCCCGTTCACTGTAACCCTTTGTGCCCCACCTGCGAGCTCACCCGTCACAGGACATGTTTATCCAGCTGGGGAATGGCCATTTTGTCCAGAAGGATCCTGTGAGAGACAGCATCAAAAGCTTTACTGAAATGCAAAAAGGTAACACCAGCTGGCTTCCCTTGCTCAGCTGGGTGGGTTATCCTGTCATAAAAGGAAATCAGGTTTGATAAGCAGGACTTTCCTGTCATGAAGCTGTGCTGGCTGTGACCAAGGAGTGCATTGTCCTTCAGGTGTTCTTCAGTATCTCCCTCAAAAATATTCTCCATAATTTACCAGTCACTGAAGTGAGTCTGACAGGCCTGCAGTTTCCATGGTCATCCTTCTTGCCCTTACTGAACAGTAGGACAACATTCACCAGCTTCCAGTCAGCTGTGACCTCTTCAGATTCCCAAGACAATTCAAAAATCATGGAGACAGGCCTCACAATGACATCAGCCAGTTCTTTTAGTATTATCAGATGAATCCCATCAGGCCCTGTGGACTCATGGGATCCAGCTGGAGCACTGGAATGGTCCTCAGGGCTCTACTCAGGGCACTGGGATCCCCTTTCCCCATCATTTGTGTTGAAGACAGAGACAAAGAAAGCATGAAATGTCTTTGTTTTATGGCCCTGTTTGTGAGGTGACCATCCTCATCCTGCAACAGGCTGATGTTATTTCTGAACTATTTTTTTATATTAATGTATCTTTAAAATCCTGTTTTTATGGTCTCCCACAGTTCTGAGCAGCTTCAGCTCCAGCTGAGCTTTGGCCACACATATTTTCTCCCTACAGCATCTCTGTATTCCTCCCATGTCACCTGACCTTGCTTACCCTGACAAATAGGTAGTGGGAGGAACTCCCCATTTTCAGTGTCCTCATGGGCATAACATGGTGACCTGAAAAGGCAAGAGCATAATTCCCTTCTCACTTTTCCTCCTGTTCTGAACCCACATCTGTAAATCAGGCTGGCAGAAGTGCCTTGCCTTGCTGGTCTATCACAGACAGAGGTAATAGCAGCAGCTGCAACTTGCATGTGCCTGAATTAGTGAGCACTGTGCCTCCCTATGATCCCCCTAGACATTGCATCATGCCTGGATGGCACTCACTCACCCAGAACCATGGTTTACTGTTCCCCAACAAATCTGTAGGTCTCTCTGCTTAGCCTACATTTAAATCATTCTAGTCACTTAAGAAAACATCTAAAAGGAAATAAACACCAATTAAGGCACAGACACTTTAATGCAATAATGATCAGCTCTGAACATCATTTCCTTGCTTTCTATCAGATAAATCTCCCGTATTTGAACATTTAATTTTGTACTTAGATTATGTCTTCTGAGATAAGCTTTAAGCATTACCATCTGTTCTGCAGCAATCACATGATCCTATCACTTTGATTCGGTTGAACACAAATCCTTTTGACAATAAGAAAACAGCAAAATAACACACATTTGTTCCAAAAATCACCACAACTGTAGGTTGTTCCAGGGCTGCTTTACAGTGGGAAGTAAAAGACATGAGGAGACTCTCATGCACACCTCCTGCTGTGCCCCACGCTGTCCAGGCAGCATTCTGACACTGAAGGTTCTTGTTTTAGGAGGACTGAGTCAGTGTTTCAGCTGCAGCCTCAAGGGCTGGCAGCTTAGCCAGGGCCCCATGCCTCTGCATGCCTGCTAGCACTTGGAAGCAAATCCTGAGTCAGAGGGAATACACCTTTCTCTTGCAGATGTAAGAGCACTAGAGTTACACCTCTCAGCAATCTCTGAGGCATTTTTCCTGCATCTCTCCTCTGCAGGCAACTGGCCCACGGCCACGACAAGTTGGCCACTGCCAAAACAGCATCTTCCCTGCTAGTTTCTAGGAGAAAGGCAACCACAGAGTTTGTACCCACTGTCGTGGCCACTCGTGTTAAGAAAACTCCAGCGAAAGACTGGTGCATATTATGCAAATATTGGATCATTCTTCTACAAGGAATAATTTCCCCACTGGAATGGACCTGTTTACCAGGAAGATGATCCTCTTCAGACTCAAAATGGAGAAGACAATATACAATAATTTTCTTTTAGATTTGAAAAAAAGCACATTCTGTGCTATCAAAGTAACTTGCTTTGCGTATGCAGACAATGTGTATATACAATCTGGATGAATCACTGCAAAAGGGTGCATTGTGAGTCTTCTCACTACATCCATCTACACTCCTTCTCAACAAGGTGTTACAAACATTGTATCATTCAGAAGGCAATTTCTCCTTATTTTCATCCACTGGATAATTCTCAAAGGGAATGTCTCAGCTGTATTTGTGAACAGGTTAAACTGCTGCATATCAATATTTATAATCGATTGAAAAATACAACAATAAACCAATGTACTGTAAATTCTTGCTGAATTTGGTATTTTGTCCCTTCTATTATCAGAGCAGTTCCCCTGTGAAAACAAGGTGAGGAACTTGGGGCTGTTCAGCCAGAAGGGAAGGTAGTGTGGAGACCCCATAGCAACCTTCCAGTGCCTAAGGGGCCTACAGGGAAGCCAGAGAGAGGCTCTGACAGGAACTGTAGTGGTAGGACAAGGAGTAATGGCTACAAAACTGAAAGAGGGGAAATTTAGGTTGGATATATGGAAGAAATTCTTTACAGTGAGGTTGGTGATGCACTGGCACAGGTTGTCCAGAGAAGTTGTGGATGCCCTGTCTCTGGAAATGTTCAAAGCCAGGTGGGATGGGGCTTGGAACAACCTGGTCTAGTGAAAGGTGTCCCCACCCTTGGCAGGTGGGTTGGAACGAGACAATCTTTATGGTCCCTTCCAACCCAAACCATTCTATGATTCTATATAATTTACAGACCAATTCAAAATTGCATTTTCTCCTCTCATTTTAATGGCACTGAAAATTACTGGAACGTGAATTTATATATGAGAATTTTAAGGTGAGAATAACAAAATGTTCAGATTTCAGTGGTGCAAAGACAAAAATGTCTTGGACCATGCAACATTCTTTTGTGTTCTAGCATCTTTTTAAACTCAGTGTTTTCTCCACATTTGTAAGTTCTTTCTATAGCTAGTCTGCAAGCAGTTGGTGAATATCAATCTCTCAGAAGCATGTTATCTTTTTTTCTATCAAGCTAAACGGGAAAGGGTGATTCATTTTAAGTGTATTGATGACAGAAGAGCTCTGAATAGCACTTTATCTGCATTACTCTATTTGAAAGGAACAAAGTGCAAGTTAAACAAACATTAGCAATGAATGCATTTCTTTTCAGGGGTGGTCCTCTTGGAAAACGTTAACCACATTAAAGTAGATAGTTATTAAAATATGCAAGTAATTTTAAGTTGATAGAAGCTGAAACTGTCACTCACCTGAGCAGGTGGTGGAAGAACCTTCTTGCATATCTGCTGATGGGGTCCCTGTACTCCAGCACAGTTCTATCCAAGAGAGGCCTTGTTGGAGCATAAAAGGTTCCAAGGGTTGCTTCAAGCTGTGCTGTGGAATTCAAACACAGCAGCAATGAAAGAAACTATTTAGTTTCAATTACAACAGGTTGCTCATGTTTGCAGTCAGTCAAATTCCTCAAACAGTGATGAAATGTGATGTTGTTGTAGGACAGATGAAATTAAAATATGACAGATTGTACAAACACAAATGTGCATATAAACTTTGGCTTGGAGGCACAGCTGACAATGACTTTGAGCAACAAAAGCTATCAAAAGGATAAAGAAGTCTATAACACATCAAGTTCTCACCAGCAGCCTACAACTAAAAGTGACTCATGAGAGTAGTACAGTTTGAACAAGATTGTCCAGTAGAGATCAACTCTCAATTAGCTCAAATCGTCTTTGTCCTCTTCGGCAAACAACAAGGGAGTTCAGTTTTTCAGGGACTATTGTGTTAGGTCAGCGGGTAACAGAACCTCTTTGTGATGGCCTTGAGGTCTAAGGAACCTCCTTCAGCCCACAGTTCTTCCAAAATTTTAAATAAAAGGGTCTAGAAACCCTACGGGTTTGACAGCATGTAGTGGTGGGAAACAGGATAACCTCCCTTGTAATCAATAAAATAAAGCCCTTTTGTTACCCAAGTTCTCTCTTCTTTAAATACTTTCTGAGTGCTATACTCCATAGCTCAAGCTCTTAGGCATTTTTCTACACGTTTTTAATACAAAATCATAAATAGTACAAATAAACATACAGTATAGTTTTGTGTCCCACAGGCTTAGCTGAAAGGAAATTAAATGATCAATAATATTTATGCTCTTTGACTTTTGCTTGAGAGTTAACAATGTAGTACAAGGCCTTATAGGCAGAAAAGGGAGCATTTGCTACATATGTATTTGCTATGTATTTATGTTGCTCTAAAAGCAAAATATAACCTATTGTCTCATTAGGCAGACAGAATCTCATTGATTTGCCATTATTAATATTTGTTTAAATTAGGCATTTCTGTATTTAGTGATAATGGTTCTTTACTTTCAAGCATAGGTACATTTGATTTTATTAGGCTTGATAGCACTAAATGTGCTAATAGTAGTGTGTTAGTTACACAGGCAAACTGTTAGTAAATTAGTTTCACGTTATCTCCAATCTAGATAGTAAGATAAGTCGAACTTTAAAGGTATTTTCTTTCAAAGCAGCAGTCAATTTAGATTAAAATAGAAAAACAAGCCATACTCTCTTGCCGTTGCTGTTTTCTTGACAGCATGCTTTGTACTTCTGAAATATTTCAACTGACATGGAATACGAGTAACTACTAGCACAGTTATACATTCATTAAATAGCCCAGCTTGATGTTGAAGGCAGGATAAAGATCTCAAAGATAACTGCCCCATCACTATAAATAAAAGGTCCCACTGGGTTTTGTTAATAAAAAGGAAAACAAATTACCATGCCAAATTTGTTAGATTTAGATAGAATAGCTCCTGGATGGAATAAAATTCTTTCTGCTGTACACAGTGTCAGGGAGCTGCATGGGGGAAACACACAGACATCTGTTCATAATGTACATATTTTTAGGAGAGTTTCATAGTCAGCCCTTTTCACGGGTCCTTTTCAAAGCATGTTTTTATTTAGAGTCTACATGTTGTGTTTGCAGCACAGAGATTTTTTTAATCAGATCCCACAAAATGGGATAGCTGATGGCTTGGCAGCCATGTAGGACACCTTAGAGTTTTTCTATCATCAAACACACCAGAATCCTAAGTATTCTCTCTTGCCACAAAAGATGCCTGGTCTCCAGCTGTCTGCCTGCTAGACTGGAGGCTAACACCTTCACTAAATCAAGGCACTTCAAATCTTGAAGTCTATTGAGTTTCAAGACAGACAGCAAATCAAGAGGAAGGCACCACACCAGGCTTCAGCAGAGACGGGGCTAAACCTAAAATTCATCATTTCTTCTGAGGGACCCCAGCTACTACTGCAGGGGGCTAGATTACAGTGAGGACAAATGCTTTAATCCTAAAGGAGGCAGCAGAGGATAGTGCATTCAAGGCCTTTGCATCTTGTAATGAAAGAATGACCCTCTGAAAGCACCTTAAAAAACATACTAAAATCTCTTGTCCCTGTTGCAGGAAAACATCCCTCCTTAAGTTGGTGCTGTCTCAGCATGAATATAACACAAACATTTCAATCCTGTATTAACTAACATTTGCCTGTAACATAAGCTAAACTTATAGAATGTAATGAAGTTACAGAATATAATGCTAGTGCTATATATATTAAGTAATGCCTATAGAATATATATATTACAATATGCATTATTTTAGTATCACCATTGATACAAACTGAAATGTAGTCAACACATTGGTCCAGATTTTATTGAAATTAGTTTTCTACAAAGACATGTGATTATGAGGCACCATAATCTGGCTGATTGTCTGGATTCTCACTGCTGTCTTCTTTATACAGTCAATACATACATTGTCATAATCCACACATGAATTACCAAGACACCACAAAAATCCATCAGAAATAGAAACAGTCTCTTACCTTCTCTGGCTGGTGTTAGCTTTTGTTTAAGGAGGTGGTTGCAAATGGCACTCAGGCAGATAAAGCACCACTGACCCATCGTGTTCCAGTTCATGGTGCTCAGGACATTAACTGCCTCCCGTATCTCATCATATCGAATGTACTGGTGGATGATTTCCACAAGGCCCAGTTTTCCTCTTGTGATCACACCTTTAACAAGAAATATTACAACCAGGGATAGTGGGTTTGTACTTTGGTAGAGAGTATGTAAAACAGTAGCTGACTCCTTTTCAGCATAGTTAAAAATAATTGCCGTAATTTAAAATTAAGTTGATGGGTTTCAGTATTAAATTTTCTACATGAGACAGCACCTTACTGTCTTGGTATATTTAGACTGAGGGTGGTGGACAGCAGACAAAAATAATCAGTGAACTTCACACATGGATGTTTAAAGTGTAGCCAAAGGTCACTGGTGGCAACACCATGTAATGAAGTTTGGCTTAGACAAGGTAGAACAAGTTTATTTGCAGTTTATCACTATGCTAAGGTAGGTAATTAATCCATTTTCACAGTGTCTCGTTCCTGTAGGGAAGCACTGCTGGACAACACTAAACCCCAGCATTTGTCTCGCACAGATGTACCTACAAATACAAGTGCAGAGCAGCTCCAACCTCAAAGCAACTCTTACTCAGTTACTCTCCATATTGCAACTGCTCTGGAACTTCCTTCTAGCTTAGCAATATTCTCTAAGTGGAGCATTTTTTCTGAGGGGATACCATGAAAGTTATCAACACCTTAGTATTACAGTCCTTTGAAACCAAGAACAAGTTGCACATGCAACCAAGAACAAGTTTGCCACAAGAATGTTTCTTGACTTGCAGATCTCAGCTTCTAATCAGAAAAGGTGACTGAAAAGCTGCAGGAAGTAATTTTATTTATTGTCTCTGACTAACCAAATGATCATGTGACATAGGCCACACATGGCATTTTAGCAGCTCCTGCTCACTTTGGGTCACTCTGATAGAGTATTCTTTATCAGTACTCCTCCAAATATAGAAAAAGGAAAAAAAAGAAAGAGACCAGAATAAATTTACTGTTTCTCCCACTTTAAATAAAAACATAATTGGGTTTTTTTTTCAATCTTCTCAATTTATATTCTGATGTTGTTTGTTGAAACTAAACATATAGAAAACGTTCTGATGAGAAAGGGAACAAGCTGAATTTCAATACTGGCATTAAAACCATAGAAACTGTCTGGGGAAAACAAAGCCTGATAACAGAGAAAAGCAGACCGGTTATATATAAAACATACCTCACAAAACATTCAGAAATGTTGTGAACACTGTTTGTGATGCGAAATGAGAAGTGAGAAAAGAAAAGTGGAGGAAAACATCTGACTATAGCTTGAGAAGAAGTAACCTGCTGAGAACTTGCATATGCAGGACTGATACTTTTGGGGAAAAACCTTACATATTTGTAACTGAGAAGTACTTAATTTTTTTAGCATCATTAAAGAAAGGTTCTCTATTGCATTTCACTTGATACTTGTACATATTAAAGCCTATGGACACTGGGTAACAGACATGTTTAACTTGTTAATATTTAATAGTTATGGCAGATTTTATTCTTCCTAAATGTTTAGTGTTTTTAAAGTATTACAGAAGCTGGGCAATCTCCACATTAACATCTCAGCGAAGATGAAAATATTTATTTTCATGTTAATGAAATATTATACTATATTTAAAATGCCTTTAGCAATGCTGAACCACTGGCACCAGTACCACGTTTGGCATTATCCAAGATCTGGGTTGACATCAATGACAAGAAGCTGCTTTTTGAAATGAGTTTGGCATTAGACACCAACAATATTTGCCATTAGTGTTTGAGGGTATGTTTAATACGACTTTTTCCTGAAATAAATCTGGATAGACGGCAGAATGGAGATTCACAGAACTTGTCCAAAACCATAATGTAGCTGGAAGTTAAAAACTTATTTCCTTATTCTCACTGACATAGTTTCTTGAAAAAATTCTGTGGGAAACAATTCCAACCCATGTGTTATTTACAGATTTTATTTCAGTCCTGAATGCCTGTCTGGGTCTTTGCTGTCATGAGCCCCTAAATTTTTGCTAGAATTTGTTTATGCATTTAATAAATCAATTTGTTTATTCTGCATTATTTCTTAAATATCAGAAACCTAAAACCTGCTGAGACTGTGAAGAGGGACTCACTAATCACCAGTGTTCCCTTGGCAGCGTGGCAAACGGAGGAGATGAGGTGTAAAGCTGAACACCAGGATGAAATAGAGAGCAGCATATTTTTGCACGGTGCACTATAAAGAGGGAGAGAGGGAAGAAGGGAGAGAGCTTTGCCTTTTTCCTAGAAGAGATTTTACAGTAATTATACAGAATGAATTTTAAAATGTGATAACTTTCAGCTGTAGAGGTCAACATCTTCCCATTTGGATGCTTGACTTCTCCTGGGTGGTGCGCTTCCAGGCAACCTGCTTGGGAAAAAGAGGTGACAGCCAACTCACTGCCTAATTGATTTAGGAACAGTGCCCAGGGAGACAGTCCAATTAAGTTTACAAGCTGGCAATTAGCAGAAAAGGCCTCTAAATCCCTGTACTGAGAGCCTGCTTGCCTTGGTAAGAACATAAATGTGCTAAAGATAGCAAGGGGAAAGCTGTGCTTTCTGGAAAGCTGTTGTGAGAAAACCTCACCAGGGAGGACTGAAGAAAAGCAAGGTAGAGGTGGGTAGAGTGCCTCCTGCTCAACTCCATGCCAGCCAAATCAGGACAGAGATAATTTAGAGGGTTTGTTTTTTTTTTAATGGCCAACATGCACAAAACCATCAAATAGCTGTTATAATTAGTGTTCTGGGGTACTCTGTAACTATTAAACCTGTCATTGAACTTAATGCAGCTAATAAGCTCAAAATAAATTATAACCTGTAAACGGGTTTTTAAATAGTTTTTTTGGATAACAGCAATAATCTGCATCAGCTTTTTAAAAAGTACCATAAGTCAATCCAACAGTTTCTCGTTGCTAATATTCTATTATATTAATTTACCTTTTTGCAGTCGCACACTTGGTTAAGTTTTTTAATTCAGCCTTTCAAATTTTTAGGTCTGCGGTAGTTTAACACAGGTTTTTCCCCGCAGAAGTACATGTGTGTCTCATTAAGTAAACAAATAAAGTAGGTTTTCAAATCTTACTATCACCTAGGTTGTTGAGTCTTTTGGAGTGCTGTTTGTTTTTGGTTTTGGTTTTTTTATAGAAGAGGTTTCTTCCTAATCTCAATGGCTTTATACAAAAGAATCATTAAAAACTCCCATAAAGATCTACAGAAGTAATCCTGTTTTCTTGGACAGAAAATGGGCAAAATGCTGAAATTTTTCAGGATGGCTGTCTGCCCTTCTGAAACACTGGCTTGGGAGTCAGAGGGTTTAAGCATGATTGTTTCTTTAGCTCTCACAATGGGCTTGCACCACTGTAACTTGCCTGACTTGAACGAAATGAATACAGTCCTCACTGATGAGCCACTGCAGGGGTTTTATTCTTAGTTCAGCCACTGTGTAACTCTTGGAAAGCCGTTTAGCTTTCCTTTACTGCTTCTTGTTTTTCTGCTTGTAGAAGGAAGTTAGTTGTGGTTTTACTCTCTTAAAGTCTCTTCACACATAAAATGAGAAGTGCTATATAAATTCTAAAATTAGCATTATTACTTCTTTTATTCACAACTCCTTGCAAATTAATTGAGAGACCAAACTTCTCTGAAGGTTATAAAAATCATCCTTCTTCTGTGGAAAGTCTTCAAAGGAAGAAAAGGTGCAACTTCATGAACTGAAGCCAGGAAGAACAGAATTTTGGACAAATATACATCATATATGCAAAAAAAAAATCTGGTAAAGAAAATAGCATTACTATTCTATTATTAAATATAGCTTATTTTAACTTGTTAGGGTTATTACTACAGAATGAATACAATTCCTAAAATTATATACCACAGATTCAATGAATTTTCCAGATGAAAAATTGTTATGCTTTATTAAAGTAGTGAGGAATATTATGGGATGCTGATCAGACAGCAGATCGGGGTCCTATTCTGTCAGACCCTGTATGAAAAGGTATAAAGTTATTGTGAAACATAAAGAACTCCTTGGTATCTTCATATATCTTTGGAACAACTTGCTTTTAAGGCTATGGTCTCATATATCTAAAATTAGGGTGTTCCAAACCTTGTGGGGTACAGATGTTTCTCTGACAGCTCAAGGGTCAACAGATGTGCTTGGTAACTTACCAAGTTTAAAGTGAAGCACTCCCAAGGGTCCTTTGTCAAATCTAACCAACAAAAGGTCATGAATATCCACGCTGTCAGGGCTGGGAAATGCAACTGGAGGAGCAGCCCACTGGATCTGGATGAGGCTGGTGGGCACCTCACAGTGTTTACTGAATTGCAGAGTTGCCTCAGGTGAATAGTCCTGTGCCAAGAGCTGAATTTTAATTGGGGACAGTGCCGTGTCAAAAAGCTGCAGCTCCCCTTGCGAGCTGCCGGCCACCAGCACGGCTCCGGAGGGGTGGTAGGTTATTACAGCAGGGAGCAGCTCCGCTTGGGCCAACAGAGCCACTTGGTTGTAGGCTTCATACAGAACTACTGATGAGTCTTCACAGCCCAGCACCAGTTTGTCCTCTGTCACATCCCTGCAGCAGCTGACGGCCCTGGCTCGCAGCGGGATCCTGGTGACGGCGGCGCACTGGATTCTGTTCCTGACGCACTTGTAGACGCAGCTGTCGGCCATGGGCTCCTTGGCTGCGGACACCGAGTGCTCCACCGTCAGCACCTGGTGGGGCTGGAGAGAGCTGAACCTGGCATCGAGGGGGTCCCACTCCGTGCGGACATAACTCAGCACCTGGCAAAAATCCAAAGCCTTTTGGTACTCATTTGTACTGATTTACTCTTAAAAATAGACTGCTGCAAATGCACTTTTCCTGTGGGTGAGTCACACACAAGCATTCTCAAAACAGAGCTCTGAAATCTACTCTTTTAACATTGAAAAGGTTAATTCATTTGATTAAAAAAAACCTCTGCAATAGAGTTTGAGCCATATTTGTTTGTCTGGACCTATGTAACAGGTTAGCAGAACAGAAGATAAAAGAGGGGATGGTCCTAACAGTGATGGTAACAGGAGAAAGGAGCAGCTGGCTGATTTAAAAGAATAACTAATTATTCACAAGTGGGGTGGGGTAAAAATCCCAAAATTCCTGGAAAAATCCATAGTAAGTTACTCTGAGCATCGAGCATTTTTGATCATTTGCTCTGGGCCATGGTAACAGAAAATATTACACTGTAGTGGTAGAAACAACGACATGTTAAAACAGCACCTACTATACATTGCCAGATGAGTAGGTGGTAGATGTTCTTCAGTGCCACACAGTTTTAGATGCAGAAAAAATGAAATTGTGATAGCAGAAAAGGGGGGACCATTATGGGGTACTTGATACCTAAATGAATGAGAGGAAGAACACAAAGGCAGAATGTGATAAAAAAATAGCACCTGGTGAAAAGCAAGAATCTGTAGTGTGGAAACATGGGAAGCACCCTTGACTGGTAGAGGCAGCAGCAGAGACCAGTGAAGATTCCTGTACTATGATATGTGGGTTTGAATGAGAGGTGTTGTACAGGACTTGAGCAGGGAAGCCGTGGGAGAAAAACCAGCTGTAAATAAGTTACAGATGAGCTTAAGAAAAGCTGTTTCATAAAAATTAGAGAGAAAACCATGTCTCTGGAAGAATGAGAGTAGTGGAAGTCAGTCAGAAACTTGCTGGTGTTTGTTCATGCAGAAATAAAGACTGAAAGGAAAATATGAACCTGAGCCGAACCCTGCCCTCAGGTATACCCACAGCAATCTCCACACTGTAAATTAAAGCTGCTGACCTGCCACAACTTTTGGAAGCCCCTTGAGTCCAGGTGGTACGAAAGCACAGAAAGGGGTAAAAAATGTGATTAAATGGTAGAGAGAGGGTGAGGAAGGAAATCTAAAAATTTCAGGTTGAAAACAGAAAGGCACACATAATGTTAGGGCAATTTAAATTTGATTTCCACAGATCACAAGACCAACTGAACATGAAATTTAGCCTTTCATCCTGTAAAGGAGAATAAGAAATTCAGATTGGTTTTTTGCATACCACCCATTACTTCTACAGTAACTGATAAATTTATAAACAAGCTTTTTGGGACATTGATCGGACTGATTAGGATGTTTTGTTCTGACAGTTTACTTACTTTTTCAGCAAAAGGGTTTCTCATTCAAAAGAAAGAAAAAAAAAGGATTATTACAATTCTCTGGCTGGAAACCAGATGACAATTAATACAAAATCTTTGCTACTTTTCGATGAGCCAATGCGTCCAACCTGTGAAAACCACATCAACCAATTTCTGCAGAGATCCATGAAAATACGTATCAAAGAGGAAATAAAAGATTACATTACTTTCATAGTCTGAAAAACATTTTCTCACCTCAACCATTCCCTCACCAATGGCTTAGCCTCTGCAACTAGTCATTTTATGCCCACAAAACATTGCAGTGGATACTGTGCGGATGTTAGAGCTTCTGAAGTGTGTTTGTTTATTAGGGTGTTAAAGTGCATGGCAAGGAAACTCCTAAAAGAGATTATTGTGGACAAAGGATTCCTGTGACCACAGAGCTCTCTAACCCCAAATAAAGACAAGGTGAAGTGCTGCTGTTTGTTCTGCAGTTTTCCCTTAGAGTATGTCTAGAGACCCAGGTAGCTTCCTTTTAAATGTGTGAAACAGAAATCTTGCCCAAGCAAGTCTTCAAAGCTTCCATAACTTCAGTGAAATGAGCCTTGAGGCCCTGTGGGACTCAGATTTCTGTCTTCCTGTGGCAGGTTTCAATGTACTGCATTACTCTGCTACATATTCTGACCCCAAACCAATATTTTTCTCTGGACAACTCTTCAAAAGCTACAAGAAAGTCACGAAGATCTACACAATAATCAAGCCTATGAGAGATGAGAGCTTGAAAGCGCTATTAAATTCTGAAGAGAGATTGGCATTGAAGGTTAAGGAAATAGAGAAGAAAATATGTGAAACACGGATTTTACAACTCCATAGGAGTGACTGGAGGAAAACAGCAATGGAAACAGTCACAGAAAAATACGTTGCCATATGACTGTTTGAGAGTCAGCAAGTAAACTGCACCCAAGTCATCATTTTGTCCTGCCTACTTAGAGCAAAAGCAAGACAAAACGATGATCACTACCTTGAATTTCAAAGGAAGTAGAATCTTGCATTTTGGAAGACTAATCTAATGAATCTTGAGATGAGAAGCTTCCTAGCTTCATGTAATTTTGAGAGAAAATCCTTGAAATGAGGTCTAGGGTAGGTCTGGTTGCTGTATATAACACAATTCTAAATTAGGAGAAAGTTCCTGCAAGGACAGAAACTCTTTGTTGCCTTTCAAAACATAAGTTTTGGCATAATGTTTAAACACATAAGGCTTAGAGGAAACCTTTCTAGACACTGCTGTTCATATTCTGGCTGAAAACAAGAGAAACATTTCTCCTTAGATTGCAATAGATAAGCTGCTTCTCATGCATCAGTGGCCTCATGTGCCTCTTGCAGGAAGAGAACCAAGCCTAGAGACCTCTTTGTTCTCCCTTCCAGTTCTGCTGAATGTATCTGGTATTCAGCATTCTGAAGGGGAAAAATGAATATTCTCTTTCATCTAAGAGGGAAGACTTGGGTTTCCTTGTCAGAAATTAGTTTTATTATTCATTCTTCACGCCACTAACTGGAAAACTAAAGCAGAGAGACACACAACTACAGAAATGCTTATAATGCTAAGATAATGCTTTTGAAAGAAGTCTAATAACCAAAAACTCTTTTTTTTCCCAAGAAGATGGTATTCTGCCAATTATTTTTCTATCTGGTAAGTAGCCACACGGTAGTAAATGTAGTGCATATAGTGCTTTAGCATTCCATTTAAAGGAATCCACTAAGATTCCTTCCTGATAAGTTAAATGTTTCAATGTCACTAAAAAGTGACATTGAAACATTTAACAAAACATTTGTTTATGGAATGGGAAAGCAAAAGCTGGAGGAGTTTGCTCAGAAATTGGTAGAACAAGTGTCAGATTTGTGGAGGAGGGAGCAGGGCAGTGGACCTGAAAAGACAGAGCTGTAATATCACATGGCAGGGTGTATAGTCCATTCAATGTTAAATACTTCCCATAAATCTTGGACTAAGCACTTACCCTTGGATTTCAAGAAAAGATTTCTGGAAGTATTTTGCATGAAGTAAAATCTATTACTTTCGCTAAAATAAAGACATAAATAATCAAAATTTTTTAAAGTTTTATGACATGAATGCTCCAAAAATTAAGTACATGCATTTAAATACTGTCCATGTAATTTATACGTATTTCCTTTATTAATGTAGCAGTCATGCACCACTACTGCACATTTATATTGTTTTCCCCCTGCAGTACTGGCCTGGACTCTGCCTCAGCTCATCAGCAGGATGGGGGATGCTACACATGCCAGGTTCTCAAATCCTAGAGCCAGAAATCGTAACAATCCAAGTAAAGGAATCTGTTAATCTTTGTAAATAAGAGGCCTGCTATGCTATTTAAAACACTCTCTTTCATTTTATGTTTGAGAGAAATAATAGTGCTAGCTTGTGTGGGCAGTATCACTCTTCTTAGTGAAAATCTTTGAACACCTCAAATTGAAGTATTTTGCATAGAGCGCTGGGAAAGGATAAAGTCCACATAGCAAAACAAGTAAGAGTTTTAACCAGTAGTTCTTAAGCATAAAATTGGCTTACCAGGCAGATGAAAAAAAGAAAACAAAAGAAACAGAGAAATAAGCTTGCTGTGACTGAATTGTGTGTCTTTCAGATGAGAAAAAAATGTTTGATTTATTTTATGGATGTTAAAAATGTGCTTATTTAATTTCACACAGTGAGGTTCCAAACAGTAACAAACATTTTAATTAGAAATGCAAAGTGGGAAGTGTGGTGTACACCAGAGTAAAACAGTTTTAAATATGGCCCAGTGAAGATGAAAGGAGAAAAAACCCCTATTTTAAAACATTTCTAAATAAAAATGAAAGGCTCCTACTCCAGGTTACTTATTTGGCTGCATTGTATCTACAGACCTACATGCAATCTTATTATTTAGATCTCCAGTCAACACTTATTTTTATTTTCTTTCAAAATTTATCATCATCATCTTTATCCTGTATTATTCATTGAACTTCTAACCCAATGTGACACTGAGGATTTCACATTCTTTGCTGTATACGTGTGAGAGGTATTTCAGCCATTCAGACACACAGGGTAGATGTTTTTCTGAGCACTCCAGTAACTGTAGGACAGCTCACACAGAAAAGATCTGCTGTGCTTATTTCACAAATCCGAGGCACAATGTGAAAGCAATAACTATTAAATACTATCTCTTGGGAGAAAGAAAAATAATATTCTCTCTCAGGGAAATTATTTTTTCCACAAGATTGAAGTATAATTTCAGTCATTCCCACTAGCACTAAATGGAGTGAAAATAAGAATGGCAAAGACAAATGCAAAGTGCTACAGTAACTGAGCCCTGGCATCAGCACCTCCTGTTAATTTGTGTTTGCAGAATAAAGTTCATGTTGATTTTAACATGACTTTCTCCCAAAGCATTTAATCCAAAGATGATTTCACATCAGATCCTTATTCATTCATAGCAAATTGTTTGAAATAATTTCTGGAAGATTCCTCTTCTGGTTTTGAAATCAAAACACCAGCATTATCTCCACAGGGAGACAATTTAAATAACATTCTTTGGTCGTTGGCACTTCAACGTTAAAAAAACCAACCAACCCCAAACAAATAAACCAAACAAAACCCTAATAATTAAATAAATAAATTAGAGAATGGGTGAGTTTACTGGGGGAAACCCATGCACACAGGAAAGCAGACAAATGTCCAACAGACATATACTCCTGCAGCAACATGCATTGCACACCAAAGCAAGGTCATATGCTAAAGAGAAAAGCACTTTTATTTCTTCAGGGGACAATTCTTCACCAAATCTTACAGCATTTAACACAGGAAACACTGATCTCAGAAAAAAAAAAATCAGTAAAATAAGTCAAGATTTGCAAGGAAAAAGTTAATTCTGTTTGTAGAGGAATTAGTAAGTTACCTGTAGCCTTAAAAGTAGTAAATGCTAAAATATAAAGCCACATGGCAAAATTCAAATCAAATTTATGGTGTGTTTAAAAAGTAAAATGTATTTCCTTCCCTGAATTGAAGAGCTGCTGAAGTACACAATACCCCAAACACTCCATGTGCAGTGTGAATCATCCCAACACAGAACGTGTAGTTACAGGTGACGATCATGATGAGGGGTTGAGTTGTCTCATCCCAGAGCTATTCCTGTCCTCATCCTAATAAGCACTCTTCTGGTGGGCGGCCAGGATCACTCAGAAAATTTTTCCAGGCAGGAAGTAGTATAAGGTAAGTGCCCATTTGCCTTTGCTCTGCTCCAGTAACAGGAGTGGCAGCAGGTGGCAGGTTGTTTTGTGGTTTCTGTAGGTCAGCACTGAGGTGATGGCTGTGGGGAGCACCCATTCATTTCCTCAGGCTTGGTTTCATAAACCCAACAAGCCAAACAGCTCTTTATGGTCTTGTTATTCAGCAATTTCTGTTTTCCTCCTAATTCTAGATAATAATGCTATTTTATCCAACTGATACTACTATTTTCAAATAAAATGGTGGTATTACTTTACTACACTTATTTCTGAGAAATGCTCTAAACTGAGTAAGTTCATGCTTCTCATTTTTCTTCTGTTGACAATAATGTTTTACTGGGAGTAAATTAATATTACTGGTCAAATATGATAAATATGGATTTACTTTCATGAATAACAGTGGCATGCCCAACTTTTATTTCAAATCTATACCTGAGGAATACTACAAATGGCAAGGGATTACAGGCAAAGAGAGTCAAATAAGCATGATTACAGAAGCCCTGTATTTTTGTGGTATCTGACTTAGAGTAACTGTTTACAACCTCTCTAGAAATGCAAACTATGCTTTTTCTCATGTATAAGCTATTAAATGACCCTCAGAAGTTAAAGGTGTTAAGCTAAAGCTCCCCTCCAAGACTGCAGGGGAAAAATGCACCTCAGTTAAATGCAGACTGGGTGTTGATGCTAGTTCTAGAGCTGGGTTATGACATTCTTCCATCCATGCACAGGAATTTAACTCCTGCCCATAAGGAATGCCAGAGAAATCAAACGAAAAACCTCAAGGAAACAGTACCGTGGGTGACACATCATGGCTATATAGGCTAAGTGTATAGGCAGAGTGACTGGAGCCTTCCTGAGCATCCAAGAGCTGAGTACATGGAACAGCCTAACTGACAACCAGCAAGACAGTTTGTTACTCATATATGACTAAGTTTTCCATAGCCCTGGCACAGTGCTTGGTGTTTTATTGATAAATACAGGAAAAGAAATGTCATCTGAAGATCTTTGAATTAAAACAGACAAGTACAGGCAAAGAATCAGAAAGGGGAAAGCAACCGAACAGTCAAATTTGGCAGTGCTGCTTTTAAAAAGAATTTTCTTATATTTCCGTTACAGTATGGGCCAAATTAAAATGATGATGACTTTAGGCCTAAAGCCTCAGTGAATGTTTATTATCACTATTGTGTAAAACACCAGCGATGTACTTGGGACTATACTAGAGTTTGAACCAGAAAAGGATAAAACAAAGTGTACTGAAAGATGCAGGGGAATGCCGTGATTTGGAAATCTCCCTAAAACATATAAAATGAAACACAGAGAGCTTTAAACTGACAGGGTGGTTTCTGTGAATTTCTTAAGAGTCTCTAAAAAACAGAATATAGAGACTACAAACTGCTATGTTGGTTTTAGGGAGCTTTCTGGAAAATGTGGGAAGGAAAAAAAAAGGCACAGGAATGTCATTGTCAGAACCTGGACATTCAGAAGTCATGGTAAGAAATAAGGTCTGAAATGTTAGTAGGATGAAGTTTCATTGTAACTGGCACAGGGACTAGGCTGGAAAAGCTTACAAAGAACAGCCACACACTTTAGCTCCCAGAGTAATTTTTTCTATGTGATTTGGCATAGCTGCAGGGGGAATGGAGAACTGCAGGTGTAGATCAGGCAGAGGAGAGAGATGAGTCAAAGATGACCGCAAGTGGAGAGAGGTCAATTGAAAAGAAGTAAAGAAGGCAGAGCTGGAGGTAATTTAAACTTCAATTCTACAGTGACTAATGACAGAAATAAGAAAAGAAAAGCTGTCTCAACTACCTTTTCTCTTCGCTTTCAATAGGTAGAAAATCCCAAGGGAAAAGAATCCCACTTAGATGAATATTAGTTATCAAAGTAATAGTTCCAAGACATTAAAACATTTACATCTTCCCTAATTAAAGAGAGGAGGTTGCTGTTTGTAAGAGTAGCTTATTCTTAAGTGTTATTTAGGGGTTTTCCCTACAGGGAAATAGTCTGCAATAGCTAATCCAGAACAGCTATTCCACAGCTGATCCCCAAATTTGTGCTCTTCTCCCAGAGTCAGTGCCTTTTTAGTCCATATTAGAAGAGGGTAAAGATAAAATAAAATTCCAAGTACAGAAACATCTATACAAGATGTTAGTCCAGAAAAGCTTTTATATTTGAAATCCGTGCTCCGGATCTTTCAGAGTATGCCCAGATAGGTTCATTTTTACATTTCCACCTAACAGAAAAATTAGATTAAGATATTCTTAAATAGATGAAACTAACATTAAATAGCTGAAATGAAAACATCTGCCTATAAAGTAAGCTAAGCAGGTGCCAGGAGCCGGGCCATCTTGTAGCTTTGTCCTAATTCATAGCTTACATTCTCACCTGTAGATGGGGAGTTTTAACTTTTCCTTTGAGAAAAATATCAGTCCCTGACTTGATCAATACTCATAACAAAAATTCAAACACCATCTGGGCATAGCTAATATTTTATGAAAAACACTTGAAAGAGATGTGAATTGCCTATCAGTTAACATTGCAGAAAATGTAAAATAATTGCATCAGACTCACGTGCAACAGTTACAATTGCTAACTCATATTAGAGTTTTCTAGTGGAACTCTGACACTTTTATTTCCAGTGTTAGCAGCACCAAAGCTATTCCATGAAAAAGACTGGCTACATTTCTCAGGTTGACAGTTTTGATGTGAAAATAGTAAACACAATAAGGTGCTTTTTTGTTAAATAACAAACCTTTGTTTTTTAAGATTAGAATGGCTGATCTTCCTTTCTTACGTTTTAATCATATCTGTTCTTTATATCTACTTGAATATGCATTTAAGCTGAATAGTTCTTTCTTTTGCAAATCCAAAAAAAAACATGTAACAAGAGAGTTCATCACTTTACCTCCAATTTGCCATGTGCACAGCCTAATAGCAATAGGTTGGCTCTGTCCCTCTGACAGGAAATAGGAGACCAAGGCCATGCTCCATCACTAGTTGCTGACCACCAGCAAATGACCATATCTTGCATACAGTTTATTGCCAGGTGACGTTTCATCCTTCTACCTTCTGGTCCAAGTATATCAACATAAGAAATCTGATGGAAGAAAAAAATGCAGAAAATATTAGAGATGATAGAATAGCATGACAGGAGCAAATGGGAGCATTTACTTTGGATGTGTGAGAAAGAATGTATATATACACAGAGCACTGCGTACATATATCTTCATATAGGCTGTCTGCAAACGTGAAAAATATCTCCTCAGACAGAAAGACATGCTCACTCTTTTATCTGTGGGGAGGGGATTGGGATGGAAAGGAATATGAGTTAAGAAGGAATTTACTGCAATGACTCCAATCAATACCAAAATGTACAGTCATGGTTGCTTGACAGCATCGACCTCCACACAGGATTTAAGCTTAGCCATATTAAATGGCAAGTTCTGCAAAGCTGACCACGGAGCTAAGGCTAGTGTTTAAGACATAATCAAATATTAAATATATTCTACAGTATTTGAGCAAACATATATCTTTCTTCTTCCTCCCAAAATTAGGGAATGGAAACACAAACATCCGCTTTGCAAAAGAACATATACTTTTCTGCATAATGTGGATGAGCTACAGCATCATGCGTAAAGTTTATGCAGCTCTTGAGAATTGTGCCTCTTTCTCAGGAAGGATTTGTGGAATTTATTATTCAAACTCTGTTATTTGGAGCATGGTTATTTGAAAACATGAGCAGTGCACCATCTGGGTGACACATGCCAAGGAAATATAGATTGCACCGCATTTCTGCTTAAGGAATTAATGGAAGGTTGATAGCTAGGGGAAAAAAAAACTATCTTGCCATTGCTGGTCAGCAATAATCGAACCACTTTCTGGGGATTAAGCGCATGGCTAAGCCTACTGGACCAGACACTAGCAAAGGGCAGGGGGTCTTCTTATCAGAGAAATGCTTCTGGAGCCAGTCTCACTACATGACAGATTGCTTTCATATTCCTGTCTGCAAGGCAACAAAGGCTGGCAGTAATGCGATAATGCCAGAGTGCAATGGGTGTTAAGAACCCGTTGCATTTATGTATTGTATTTAGTAAATAATCAGGCTCATCCAAATTGTGATCTCAGCTCTCAACCAAGGCCATTAAAATCAAGGTTAATGCTTTAATAATCCTTTGCTGTTTTTTATATGGTCAAAAAGAACCCTTTTCTATTTGCATGGTCATAATATTATTGACCTCTTCATCCCATGAATACACATCAAAAGGAACTGAAATCAAAGTAATTACCAATGTTGTTCTCTCATGGTAAACATTTAACTCCTTGTTCTGTCTCTTTCAGTAAATTGAAATGGATTAAAAACACAGAGAGAAAAAACCTGCAAAAGGTCAATATTTTCAGAATATCCCGTGTTTTACTTGTCAAAGTATTTTAACAGGTAAAGATAAAACATACACAGTAGTCAGCAGGTAGCTGCTACTTGAATTAGAACTATATAGAAATAGCTAATTTGGTGACAACACATTGATTAGGCTGGAAAAGCACAAATACTTCCACAAATATTAATTAATCCTGTATTGTAGTGTTAACTGTTCACAACAATCTCAGGTGTCATAACAGCCACAAATCTTTGTAAACCTTAATGTCTTGCATTAGACATGTCACTCTCAAACATGGACTCATGTCACCAAGAAAAGGCAAATAATAAGAGTTTGTTTTCTATTTTGCTGGTCTTCAAGACTGTAGTGATTTATGTAATAAGTCTTCCTTTATTGTTTCAAAGTGCAAATAGAATTTAAGGTGGTATCAATTAGAAAGGAAGAGGATATAGGGATTAATTCATTCATTTAGGTAAGCATTGTGTAAAAAACTCAACTTTTGGATAAATATCAAGCTGTGAGGAAGAAAGCATGGTTGACTTGTTATTATTATTGACAGAACTCTGGCAGTCCAACACTGCTGCCAATTTTGCCCACCATGAGCCTGGACATTGAACAATATGAGGCTGCTTATCATTACAATGATAATATGACAGAAATTTAATCATATCATTACAAACACTTTCCTCATTTTAGAAATGGGACTGTAAACCCAAATACTACATTTCTCAAGGCTATGCCAAAAGTCAGAGGCAGAAATGAAGGCTACAATCAAATTTCCTGAATCTTGGCTCCAGATTTTAATCCCGTGTTAGTTCTATACCAGTGCATGCTACCTTTTGCATTCAATTTCTCTTGAACAAAAACCCAAGTCTAAAGAACCTTTTTTTCCCCTAAACCCCCAACATTTGTTATTGTTACATTTTGTTACATACTATTACATGTTTGCACAGTTGCAACTGAGGACCCTCTTATTTTTCTACTGAGAGTGACACTAGGGCCATGTCTGTGATCTTTTTACCTTTTGAAATTTGACCAAAATCAGCCATGAGGAACTCTAAATCAGTGCAGAGGGCTGACACAATATTATTGCAGAAGTGAATAATACTTTCTGCAGTCTCACACTGGTGCAATTCTGAAGATAATAAAAATTATATTTAGCTGCCTATCTAGCAAGCCTCACACAAAAGAACATTCAATTAAAAAATGCAAATGTCTTTTTTTTGGCTAGCAGAGATGATTCCCATAGTGATTCCCACTGATTTCAAGAGAAAGCAAAGTTAACATTGAGCATGGAGGTGTTTTGAGAAGCTCAGCTGTGTCAGCAAAGAACTGAACTTAACAACCCTATTAAAGAGTGCAGTAGATACTTCTGGTTTTTCTAAACATTAAGTCAGGAGCTGTGGCCCTCACACTTCAATGACAAAGGCAGTTCATTAAACTTTAGTGCTATTAGGAAAAAAGCCCCACCACACACCACACTCGCTCCCAAAGCTCAGCCGCAATGAACACCACAGGCCAGGCACAAGGCACAGCATTTTAAAGCAAAGTATGTATCAGCTCAGTTCCCAGTGAACAGTGAACTGTCTCAAATCCACGTTATAGAGGTTGGATCAATCTTGCAAACACAAGCCATTGCTGAAAAGAGGCCCTGAACTGAAACAGCCTGGAAAATGTATTAGATATTAATCCTAGCAGAAAGTATTTCTACCAAGCAAGTTAAAACACATTATGGCAAAACTTAAATTAAACATATCCTTAAAAAGCTTGCCTTGCAGATGCAAGCTCCCTTATGTGAGGAAGTAAATTACTGAGGGGCTGTCAAGGGGAAAATATTTGCTAGCACAAGATTGTTTTCTTTAACGTTTATCCAGTCTGAAATAAATACAAACTCCCTCTTTTGCTCACAACATCTTTCTACGTTTCTTGGGAAAAGGCTTGACCCTTCTTCATTCTTGCAGTGGATTGGATGCAGCCCCTTCCCTGCTTCAACTGTTCAAAGTTAATTGCCTTGGCTGATTATCTTTTCATATTGCTGTAGCACCAAGCTTTTCCACCTAAGGAAGTGGTGTCCTGATGCCAAAGTGCTTATGGTTGAAATAAGTTATGTCCACCCAGATCAATCCACCCAAGACACAGGGTAATTCATCTTGAGATGAGCTGGTTTCCACTGGCCTCCAGACTGGCTAGTTTGATCCAGCTCAGCTCCCTCTAGGCTACCTTTCAGCTGCTGCTGTCATTGTAGTGAAGACACACCCACACAAAAAGTGCTGCAAAAAGGAGTATTTCAATCTTCACTGTGTAACTAGTGCATTGACATACAGAGGCACCAATTCACTTGCCTAAGGTCACACACAGAGCTGGCCAGTGGTGAGAAACTCAGCTTCTATATCTTGACTCCTTAGTAAGTGGCATAATTCTAAAAGCAACTCTCCCAACAACACCATTCCTATAACTAGTGGGGAAATTAAGATTTCTGCAAAGAATTACAACAGCCTTGCAGCTCAGGCAGACGACTGAATTATCAGAGCTGCGTGTGTGTCTATCAGCTGAGCCACAGTAACTAACCATGCGTGTGTTTTCAGCCCACAACAAACAAGGGGTAAAACACATTAACTTAAATCTTTTACACTGAGGTTTACCATTACAGAATTTGCTTCATGCTTGTTAGATGCCAAGAATGTGCCAAGGGTCACTTACTGCTGCTCAATGGACACAAGGTAATTTGTCAAGCAGGGGTAACTCAAATGTGTGTCTGAGCCTGAAAATAAACACAGTAGAAATTTGGATCCCTCTTGGCACAGTATTTTAACTCCTTAACTCAGAATGCCATTGTAATGTTTTTTCGACTTTTCAGTAACTGCCATTTTTAGAATTTGAGCTGCTCTGGTCAATTATATAAAGGTTTGCAATTTATGCTGCTATACAATATCAGTGGACACAGGTAATTAATGATGCATACTTCCTGCAATATTTGCAGTCACCATTGGCAGCTGTACCTTAAAGTCCAAACAAGAGAGTTTTTCCAGTCTTTTGTTTACATCGGGAGAATCCATCGTCTTTGTAAACTGAATAAAGCAGAGCTGATTATGGTCCTCAAATGACAAGATGATGAAATTGTCTGTAAGAACAGCTGAAAAAAAACGACAAGAATCGTCAGCACTGTAATACCTGTCTCTAGGAACAAAACAAAGTAGTGAACACTTCACTGAGATGCTGCAAAAAGCAATTTTTTTCAAGACAGTGTCTTAAATATTACACTGAAAGCCATGTAATGTCTAAAACATATCAGTGTGTCATCCTGTCAGGACCTACTTGGAAATGAGAAATAAAGCCTAGGGAATACTCCGGTTACATATACCTGAATAAATTATCTCATATCAAATTGCCACTACATTAAAATATACATTTTATGCCCTTCCACATTAATCTTCATCTCAGTACTCAGCCTTCAGTATTTTTTTTTCTTATGGTTACATCCACCAGTATTTTGGAAATGCACCTCATACAGCTTAGCTTGTCTTAGGGGTAATAAATGCAAATTAGTACTTGAGGTGTGTCTGGTATTTTGGCATTGTAAGGTTCCTGGTGCTGCTGCAGACACCAAGGAGGCTGTTACATGCAGGATGAGGTGTCAGAGAGGTTATGAATTAGTTGAAATCTTCCCATGGGGGTACCCAAACAATAAAAGTAACCAAGATGGAATAGACTCCCTTGGAGTCTGGAAAAGCTCAGTGGAATCCCCACTGTTGTCATAAGGGGGTGCTAGACCAAATCAGTTCAATATAAAAGTGATTAACTAATCTGACAATGAAAATCACTTAGAAAGTAGTATCTAGGATTTTTCCCAAGCATTACCCAGTTATTCAAGCAGCACCCACACTTAAAGAGATGTCTGAGTATGAAGTGAGTCATTGAGGTAAGGAGTAACAGATCACTGAAGAATCACTCATGGTTTAAAATAAAGCTAGAAAGCTGTGCTCAGGCTGTAAATCCAGAAACCTCTCCTAAAAGGAAAATGCCAATTAAAGTGGAACCAGACTTAGAAACAAACAAACAAAACTCTGTGGAACAACCTCTGAAAAACAAACTAAAAAAAAAGGTATTTATGACTAATATCCCAGATTCTTAAATCTAAATTTTACATATCCTTAAGTAGACTGACAGTTTAGTCTTACACATAAGCATGGAAAACTGGCTACTCAGCTTTGCTTTTCTTCAGTCTGATTTATAACCACTTGCATTTTCCAACAGTCATGTCCTGGCACAACTCTGAAGTATCTGGTATGCAAATGCTAAAGGGTAGAGTTTAAAGCCAAATAATTGCCTTTGAAATGTAACATTAACACTAGCTTTTTTTGAAAAAAAAAAAAAAAGTGATAAAGCATCTGATAAGATGATTCAGAAGCTATAAGTGAGATCCTGCACACACATGAAAACTGAAAACCACTGAATACGGTATTCTCAATATGTATGTACACAGTTAAAATATTTTGATGTCCTCACAAACATTGTTTAGGTTAAAGATGAGCTGCAGCACACCTCAGATGCTGGTGAAATTTTGCCTGTAAATAGTAAGAATCAGGAGGACTTAGATGCAGGAGGATTATAAAAGCAGTAGTAATTCTGTGTTTTGTGCACACAGTCGGAACTTTATTCCAAATGTTAAGAGGACATGCCACTCTGAATGAAAATTACAACATTTCGTAAATAATTCTGGCAGATTGTAACCCTTATCCATTTCTACATATACACAGTTGCTGAAGTAAGAACTATTATTTTTATACAGGCTTCTTGTACTAAATGTAGGATTTCTCTTGGCCAACTTCATAATCACAAATGTAATTTGAAGTCAGATTTGGAAAGATGTGCTATTTTGTTGAATTAAAATTAATTTCCTCTAGGACAACATTATCTCATGTTTCTCATGTAAGGATAGTTCAGTATAAAAATTTGTATTTTGAGCACTGTGTGGGTAACAAAAGCATCTCCTTTTACTGTTCATGAAAATAAAAAACTGTATTGCAATGGAAGTTATTGAGTGGTTTGCTTTTACTGAACAGAGGCAATTTGATTTCACCTTCAGACCCAAGTATTACTAAACATGGAGGTTTAAGAAAATCTTGAATAGGTGAAAACAAGGACAAAACATTATATAATGTTATTTATATAATAAATACAGTGGTCTAAATGTAGTAAAACATATTAGTTGCTTTATTGTTGCTTTAGTTGTAAGCTTTTTTAGTTAGCAGTATTTCCTAAGCAAATATTTGTATTTCTATGACATATTAAGCCAAGGTAAGACATGATACATAAAATTTATTTTTTCATTACTTCTTAAAGACAAAGTATTACAAATAATTTCCACAAACTACTTCAATTTGGGTATAACATTAGATTCCATGCTTTCCTACTTTTTTCCTACCTGAAAGCAGGAAATCCTCCCTCCAGAAAAAGAGGGCAAAAAATTCTAGATGGAATTAGTAGTCCAGTAATTAAGGTGAAGAGTGAAAAAAAGAAGACAAGATAGTAAACATGTTCTGTGCTCTCTGTGTAATTAATTCATTAAAAATTAGGTCAGGGTTAATATTTTTTGTAAATAAAGATTCTACTAACATAGTTATATTAATGTTAATTTTCAAGACTAAACTCCAATATATTGATAAGAAAAGATCAGAGGACACAGTATTGTAGTTTCTTAAAAAACTAGGCCAATATACAATAGATGCCTGGGTAGAGAGAAAAATAAACCATTGAAGATCAAACCAGAATGAAGCGCATATTCTCACTAGAAGGATGTAATGTGGGTCTGCTCTTAAAGAATTTGGAAGGTAGTGCACATGTAATATAGCTCACACCAAAATTTCATACTCCTGCTTGTGCAGAAGCCAAGTTACCAGTCAATTTCTCAATGACATGAGCCATATCAAAAGGCTGTGGAAAACAGGGACATTTTTGTAAGTTTTCTCCTGCATTAAATGAAAACTTAATTTTTAGCAGTCACTAGTTAATAACAATAGTGAGATTCTGGGTATCAAGAAACTGAATCAGAACACCTCCACGTAACAAATGTTATCCAGCCTTTTGTAATAACAGCTTGAATAATAACTATCCCATGTAATTATTCAATTGGCTAATGTTTGGTTCTGTCCCTTTTTCCCACTTACGAAATAAACATGACGAGTTCAAATGGCATGTTCACAGCGATTACAGTGTGTAAGAAATGGAATTTTAGAAACCCATGCAGCATTTGACAAGCCTGAAAACTTTGATGTTAAATATTATTCTTAAAGTGTGTTCTTAGTCCTGAGGGTTGTAACTATAGCATTACATGCAATTACTTGTTGTGTTTGCAAGTCCCCAGTGGCAATAATTAGTCTACCTGTTGACATACTGTTCCTCTGCTCTATTGTTAATGTAGGCAATTGATTTGCACATGGGTGTAATTACCATCACTGATGGTGTCGGAGATGAGCTTCCCCACCAGGGTCCTGTCAATCACCACTTTCTCCAGCTGTGGCCCAGAAAGGCTTAGGGACACCAAAATACCTGAGTGAAAGAGGAGCTGAATCCAAAGAGCGAGAAAACAAGACATCAAAAATCATTAATAAAGTGAAACGTTCCAAGGTACATATTAGCAGCCGTCCATTACATAGTAATCTAATTTTCAAAATTACAAAAATGAATTATCATTGATGTGAAGATGTCTTATAATGACTTTGAAAGCTTTTTCAATGAGAGATGTAACATGACACCGAATTTTAAGGGTACAAGAACTACAATTGCTGAACACTTGAAGAAGCAGCTAAGTCCCCAAACGTTACACAAAATGTACTGAATTAGTTTGTTAAAAACAGAGATCAAAATTCTGTTCTGAATGAGGGAAGGAATTACACTGATCACTCTCTGTCATCCATGGACCTGATTTCGTCTGTATAAAGTAACTGCGTAGCCTGCATGCAGAAACACATAAAGTAGGGTTTAATGTAATTCTATATTATTATCACAGATTAAAACCAGCACCTTTTTGCTATTCTTGTTATTCCTGGTCATTCATATACTGTTTAAATTAAATAATTGTGCCCTACCACAGAGACAGCTGTCAGCTCCCAATAAATCCACTCACTCCTTGACATAATGTTACAGATGTCTCTCTTAGAAAGAAAGAATTTAAACTATTGGACAGAACAGTCAGAGGGTTATTTCAGAGTTAATTGAATATTCATGCCTAATTAATTTAAATTAAATGATACATGTAATCTCGAATAATAAGTTACAGTATTTATCAGCTCCTTCTTATGCAATACCTTCCATGAGAGAGAGAATGCTCAGTGGGAGGAGTTATGAAAAACATTTATTTTCGCATAATTAAACCATTAGTCATTTTCTGAATACAACTACTACAGCAAAGGAATTCAAAAAATAAAGCCCATAAAAGGAATTCTCAGTGGAAAGACCATTGCAGACAAGTCCAGAGGGCCCACCAAAGGCCAGGAATCTGGCACTCCAGCTCTTACTTCCACCTAACAGTAGATTTTTAAAGAAATCTCTGAGCTTTTAAAAAACTTAACTACTAAAACACTTGCTCTTGTAGGAGAATTTGGCAGAAAAAATTTTCCTGTTTGTTCTGTGCTGGAGCTGTGAGACAAACATGGTTGCAATATAATCTTTAGAACTTTCTTGCAATGAAATCCAGTGGATTGTATAATAAATAAAAATATGAGGGACAGGAATGTAGTGACCTATTTGGGCATGCCCCTTGTGCAATGCTTTGCTCCTGATAATTTAGTTATGGAAACTCTCAGTTTTACATATTTTGCTATATTACTATGCCTCTGTGCTCTCCAAGAAATAGAACAAGTGTATTTGAATAAATTATCTTCTTGCCCTAACACCTTTAACCAACATTTAAAAAAAAATAAAGTCTAGTGATGTGTGAAATAGAAACAAAAAAAACCCCTGTGATGTGAAATTAATTTCTAAGAACAAATGATCAGTTCCCATCCTGCCAAAGTCTAATCATACATTCATTTGATACATACATATAGTCAATGTTCCAATATTCCCTGTCATGACAGATGTCCTTTAAGGTTTTGTCCTAGTAAAAATGTTAGACACGCTTACACTCATCCAGCTCTTATTGCAATCTTTCAAAACTTCAATTTGTCCTTATGTTGAAGTTAGATTAGATAAAATCACAATTTATTTCCAACTTGGTAACATGAAGTCCAGCAAGGTTTGACTACAGTTGGCTATAACTGTCCAAAAAACCTGCTGGAAAAAGGGAGGGTTGAAACCCAGGAGCTGCCAAACGGTGATGTAAGGAACAATCAAGCAAAATTACATAAATACTCTAGAAAGCTTAGTTCTAAATTACTGAATGGATATCAGCCTGATAGAGGAGAGTAAAACACCCCCAATCTTTCTGTGTTATGTGCCAAGAAGAGGGTTGGTGCAAGCAGGGTGTAAATTCACTTTATGCCTATGTAATTATTTCCTGGTAATGGCATAAACCGCACCTGTTACAGAGCTAGAATAGAAATCAACGAAAACCTCTCCAGTGTTTCATGACAAGACACTTGTATAAATATAAAATGTTGTGCTAATGAGTGTGCTTTGCTTTGCATCTATGAAACTAGTCATTAAACCAGTGCTATGGATTTTCAGTATTGTATAGATCTCTACGCTACCACTATGACATGACAGAATCATGGATAATACATAAAAGTAGTATCATTTCCATGACTTTTATTGTTTCTCCCATTGTGGTCCCTCCTTCTTTCAGTTCACAGCAAAACATTCTTTCCCATTATTCTCTTCAGAAGTTTGAGATATTTAGGAAAATCTTAAATTGTAATTTAACCAATTTTTGTTATAATAACTTAATGTGGCTGGTGCATAGGTTTAGGTTCATTCTTCTAGCAACTTTAGAGTCTAAATTTAAAACATTAACCAGAGACCTTAAACACTATATGGCCATGTAAGGTTAGTATTTCATCCACCTCCCTTTAAAAATGCTTTGGGTTAGAACTGAGGTTTTTTAAAAATTAGTTCTTAGAGTTTACCATGAAGTGCAAGCAGGTACTTAAAGAAAGCAGGGCAGTGGTGGAGTCACCACCCTTGGAGGTATTAAAGACGTGTAAATGTGGAACTTAAGGGTACATTTCAGTGATAAACTTGGGAGCATTGGGTTAACAGCTGGACTCACTCGTACAGGGCTTTTCAATCCTAAATGATTCTATGATTCTGTGCTATCTTTCATCGAAAATATTCCATAAAAGAGAAAGTATTTATGTGCTCAAACTGAACCCACTCTGTGTAGTCTGTGCAAAGACTGTTCCATGATAATAAGATTTAGGTGCTGCTACACATAAACTTGCCTAGTTAAGCTCATATTTTGGTGGATGGGAGCAGTCCAATCACAAGCACGAATGAATATAAAGCAAATAGGGAAGATTGCAAACTTGGCTTGAACACGGATACACAGTGATCCAACTCCAAAGGGAACAGCCAATCAATGCTAAGGAATAAAAGCCAAATTAAGAGGCATTATTTACATTATTACAAGGCACTACATCATTCCATCTAACAGATACTAAATTAGGGAAAGAAATTCACAATGATGAAACACATAATAAATTTTCAGATTGAAGTACTGTGATGGGAAAAATAAAATCAGAAGAGTTATCTCCAGACCTTAAACAGCCACAAGGTGTTCCTAAACAAAATATGAAAGCATGACTTCACACCTATTGGAAGAATAAGGCAGAGACTTTGTACTTGAATGCAGCCTGAGTAAAATGTTTGGGCACATGGTCATTCTACATGCTGGGAAGGAAGGGACACTTAATTTGTGTTATCGAGGAGTTGAATGTGAAGACTTTGATAGAAGGGATTATGTGTTTTATACGCCAAAAATTGTTCTCCACTGAGCAAGAAAGACATAAGCAGCAGAGGATACTCAGGGGAAGACTTAGCCCTTCGCCGACAGCAAAGTGCTCCAATACATATTTGAGTTAGTTTTTATTAAGCAAAGGACTTAAGTACAGGTTCATGACTTACGGACTTTAGTACAACTTAAGCATCTACTTAAGTGGATCCCTTTATCCTCAGAAGCCTGAGCCCTTGACTCCTCATTCATGCAGCTCAGCTGCTTATCAGCCCTTCTACCTAAAAAGATACCTGCGGAGCAAAGCCAGGATTTGCTTCTATCTGATTAAAACTGGAAGAGAAGGAAAATATGCCTGTAAAAAATATTGCTGCAAACTGTTTTCCCTTAGAGAGCCCAACTGACAAAGGAATATGCAAAAGGAGAAGAGAATTGCAAAGCACTTCTTGTTCAAGCAGGTTCCCAGGGTTTTTCCCCACCTCTTCATTCCAGATTGCTTTCTTAGCCACCCCACCGTAATTACTGTGTTGCATGCCTTATTACAGATGAAGTTATTGTTGTTACACGTTACTGTTTCACAATAATCAATGCATTTGTACTTCTAGCTCCAAATATCTAAAACCACACAACACATTAACGGTTGTGATCAAAAGCAACCAAAAGAATTTAATATGAGGGCAGTGTTCCTCTTGGTAATTGGGGATGGGTGCTGGCTTCTCATGTATTCTAGACAGAATGTCTTGGTTTTAATATCAAATGTGCTATGTCACCACGTGTCTTGCTAAATCAGTTTGCTAATGGGCATTGTAGCTGATAGAACAAGCAAGAAAATATTGCTGTGGATCTCAATTCAGAAACCAGTTCTTAGTATGTCGATGATGGCAACAGAGAAACTATTTATATACATACGTAAATTGCAACACAAATACAACTAAATGAAATCAAAACAATTTAGCAAAGTATACATAAATCTTTTTCATTAGCAGGTAACAGATATGATTCATAGCTAGTGCTTGGCTTTTATACAATAAAATGCATAACAATGTTGGCTCGTGTTTAATTCAACATCATAATGCAAATGTAAAACTAAAAAAATCTGGAAATCAAATGTTTCAGCTAGATCTCATTTATTTTTACTGCCTTATATTGTAAAGCCAAATCTTAACCAATGGCATAATTTCATAGGAAGATTTCATGATTTTGTGGCAAAACTTAAAAGCATTCCAAAGAATTAGAGAAGGAGACCAAGAAAAGAAGCAGCCAGAGCTGAGCTGAGTAAACTCAACAATACTGATAAAATGAATTCCTTAGGTTATTACTCCTTGGCAGCAAAAGCTGAGAAGCACAGTGGCACCTTATTGTAAAACTTCTTGTCTTTTTCCTGTCATCCTTCTTTTATGGTCTATTTATTTTCCTTTGACATCAGCTAACTGAAGATTACAGGATTATTTCAGCAACTCAACACAGGTCATCAAAGTTGGGGGTCAGAAGTACCACACAGAAATTGTGTGGGTTCAGATCCTATTGGAACAGAGCTAAAGAGAAGACCTCAGTCCTTTAGGACTCAACTAAGCTCTTCTAAATATGAGAGCAAGCTCCTTGACAAAAATCCCTGTACTGTCTAGGTTATGTTTACATGAACTGGCACATCATCTACTTCAGAAGCTTTAAGCAGTGCTGGAATGTATACTTAGGACTGCAAAAACATAGGTCATTGGGGTTTTTCTGGCCATGGACAAGGAAGAAAATACGAAACTTCTAATGGACTGATTGCACACCAAAAAAAATGTAATAGGATAAATTTTGATGCATAAAATGGAACACTAAGAAAGGTAGAAAACTGGGCCAGCATTATGGTCATTCTAGGCAAACTCATTTAGAAAAGCCAACTTTGAGGAATACACTCGTGCAATGGACAAGATAATCTGCTCGCAAAAAAAAATGGATTTCTCATTGGGGCATATGCATGAAGTCTAATTGGCTATTTGCACATAAACAGTTAACATGACAGCATGCTTATTTGGCTGATGCATGTTTAAAATTACAGCCCCAAATTTTTGCCTGTGGGTGAGTTCAAAGATGGAAGTGCTGGAGGAAGAACGAAGGGTTAGGAACAGGGGTATTTAGGCTACAGAAGGGACACTGGCAGCAGCCCTATGTTTGTTTTTCACAAAATCTGAGGGAAATCATACTACTCCTTTAAAGGATAGTCTTGTTTTCATTGCTTCACCTTTCAGTTTTCTTTCCATTTGTCTAGCTCAAGGTACAGCAGCCGCTGAGTTTTTGGATGGCACATTGTTCTTACAATACAAAGGGAACTGCTCCTGGTTCAGCTACAGCTATGGCAGATTCAAATACAAATAACATTTAAAGAAAAATGGGAAAATGTGGCTGTTGAGTTAAATATTTTAATTGCTATAAAGGAGTTTATTTGACCTTGTATTGCTACTAAAAACAAAGGAAAAATAGATACTATAATTAAACCATACACTCAAATGTAGCACAAAACATTGAAATTATGAAAATCAGGGTAATTTCCTACATGGTCTTCATGCTGTTTGTCTGACACATTGCTTTAACTCTCCAAAGTTAATGCAAATATGGACTCCTCCCACTAGCTCTGGTATTCATCCAAAAAAGGCTGTGAATACAGCAGTATTATCCCACAGATGACACCATTGCAAGGTAAGCACTCTCTGCTGAAACAGTTAATTAGTATTCTACTTAGAATTAAAAAATAAACATACAACATCTTTTCCAGAAGCTTCAGAACATTTGCATCAAAAAGGGACAGTCCAATTATTGCTGCCAAATGCTCAAAGACAGATGAGCAGCAGAAAAACAAACCATCTGACATCAAAATTGATAGAAGACAGCTTTTCTGTTCTAGACTCTTCCAAATTATTCATTTTTCTCTATTTTATTTTCATTTGTTGGAGGTCTTTTATTTTCAGGAAGACAGAAAGTGGAATAACACAATTGTTTTGGCAAAACATTCTAATCCTTGTTGGAGACTTCAATAATCAGTCACTATTAAACAAAAAATATTTTGTTTTGTGATTGAGAAACCAAAAGCAGAATTAAAGGACAGAGAAATGACTATGACTTTTATCTATGACTTTCACTCTGGTTATGTTATAACCTATACCATCACTTATACTCTGGCCTTAGAAGCCATCTAAAAATGTCCCTCAAATACTAAATTTATTAAACTACCCCTTTACATTGTTCAATATCTAATATACTAAGATGAAAACACCCATCTCTTTTCTTTCTCATCTTGTAGAAGAAATAAGTTAAATTGTATTTGTCTCATTCATGTTGATGTAAGCCTGAAATAACTTAGAGGACGCTAAGTCAAAAAATAAAGAAGAGTTTCATACAGAACTGATAGTCAGCCACAGGTGTTATATTGTAAAGGCAGGATGACACATCCTGGCAAGAAGTTTACTTCTCCAGAGTATGTATTGTACACACTGTAGGTGGATCCTGATGGATGGGAGGGGAAGGAAAATGGTAAAGGGAGAATGGACAGGGAAAGCAAGTGAAGAGACAGCAAACTGGGAAGCAAATTAATGCACTCACAGCTAATTGATTTGGTATTTCTCAATCAAATTTCTTTCCTAATCAGAACAATAATAACAGGAAAAAATTATTCCCCCAAATTAGCATACAATTAATATTTAAACCAGCTATAGAAGATTAAGATTCACAGATGTATACTATGTAATTTGTATGTGAATTATATACGTTTACTAGCAGTAAGATCTGATAGGCAAATGTAGCTTAGACAATCATATTTTTATAATTGATATGAAAAGACTACATACCATTTGGCATGTCACGTATTTAAACATTTTGCTATTCTTAAATGCATTTCTGGAACTCTAGCTGTTCTGTGTTCAGATATTTAACAAACATTCTGCTGACACACATTTGGAACTACTTGAATAAGAAGAAAAAATTAGGAGTCTGAAAAAACATAAAAATTAGAAGACAAAATTCCTTTTTGAAACAGTCATATTGACAAGTATTCCACATGCCAAAGCAGTTTCAAATATGATGCATTTTCCTCCTGAAGGTTGTATAAACATAAGAAATTCACTACGTATGCTTTTCAGAAGAAGCACATCATTATGGAGCGCGTCATGTTCAGCTCTCCTCCCCGCCCTGCTGTTCTGTCTTAATGAGGATGTACACAAAATGTGGAGCTCATACAGCCAGAGAACATAACTATATGTGTGTCATATGTCACAATATCTTTTATTCCATGACTTGATTAATGATCTAGTTGGTTTAGAGTTATAACTTCCCTCCCATATTACACAAGCATGAAGTGAAAAGATTTGTGACAGATATGTAAATAATTAAGACATAAAAATAATATAACACAGATTCCAGACCTGTCTATATATTTTAATATATAGCTGCTCCCTCAGCCTGTTATTTTGAGGTACAGGAAGTTTTCAGTTTTCCCAAACAGTAACAGTAATAATAACAATAATTAAAAATAATAATAGTAATCATCATCACCATCATCATCATCATCTCACAGAATCAAGGCCCTTTAATGTAATTTCTTTGTGTTGATAAACCTCACGCTTTTTATTTGAGGCATGTATTTCAGGGTAGAAATTTAAGTAAATCAAATCTACTTAATAAGGGCCAACATATTAAAAAAACTCCAGTGATTTTTTGGGTTAACATTTTAACACTACTGCTCCCATTACTGAATGGCTCTTCAGCACCACTGACTGAACACTGCAAGACCTTTTGATGACACTGTACCTGGCAGGTATGTTTGTTCTTCCATTTGCTCAGCACACATGGACTGTTCTGCATTAAGTCCTAAAGGACAACAGAAAACAGAGAGCGGAGTTGGCAGCACCCATTGTCACTATCAGTTAACAGACTTCTGATTTTCAAGTTTAGAGATGAAAAATGCCACACAAAGATGCAGCTGTTTTAGAAGAGCCCACCAGACAAAAGCACATTTATCATCACTGGGAGGGTTGGATCTTTATGAAAATTAAAGCTGTTGAAAGAGGTTTGAAAACCAGATTAGATGTTGCTGTGCTGGAAACTTTGTGAACCATACCTCTACATCCTTGAGTGCATCTCGCAGTTTGTCCGGTCGCTTGGTTTTCAGGATCCAAGGATAATCTCGAGCTGTCAAATAAAATTGCAGGGGAGGGGGGGTGGAAAAAATAAAGAAGGTAGAGAAATGTGTGTATATCAGTGACTGCATATATATATATGTGGGTGGGTGTACAAACATACATTTATGCATGTCATTTTAAAAAGTTCTTTGAGTTGAACTTCCTTTTCTGTGGAAACACAAATCCAAGATTTCTAGGAGTTACCTTACATGTAAAACTTACCTACAATTGGAAGGAAATGGCCACGGTTTCTATTGCCAAAGGATCTGTTTTTGGAAGGCTCAGTCATAGGAACAGTTGGCATGCTCTGTCCACACTGACCATGATTTCCCCACGGCAGCTGTGTGCAAAGCTTACCCAGCTGCTAAGCACTTGCAAGGAAAAAGTATCTGCTGTTGAGTATATTAACTCAGTTTCAAGTTTCAAGCATCCTAAACATATTCTATTCTTCTGAAGTAACATTTCATTGCCTGATTTCAAGAAGCAAGCACTAACATGTCTGCAAAATATATATGCATGAATATATGCATATATATAGAAGTATTAACAACAAGCAATTGTGAATGCCATAACTTTTGGAGTATAGTTATTTATAGGGTGTTCTTGAAAATTTGGTCTGAAGAATCTGCCAAGTCAAGCAAAGAAGAAACTGCATGACTGCTGAAGTCCTTCAACAAATTTATTCGTGTTCTGCACACTATTGTGAAAATTCTGGCCTAATACATTAATTCTAGCAACCAGGAAGCAAAGCTTCCTCTGGAGCTGCCAGTAATTGGCTTGTTTCATGGCTGAGAATCAGGCTCTAATAACTTGTGAAATTTCTTCATTTAAAAGTGGGCAGTTTTCTGTTCAGAAGCGTACAATAAAAACCATGAGAAACTAGAACACATTGTTTATAATCTATTCCTATTTAAAGGAAACCTGATGAAAAGTTTTGAGCTCCAAGCTGTCAGTTTGTATGCCAACTTCCAGACTGAATGACTTAGCAGTTATGCTTAAACCTCCCTGCAAAAAAGAGCTTACAATAGAAGTGCTATAGAGTGAAAAAATGAAGGATTTCATGTATCAACAAAAGAGGACAGCAGCATACAACTTCTCTTTGTGTTTCATTGGATTGAAGCCAGCGTTGGTGGAACTGTTATGATAATATTAATTAGGCATGTAAGATCACATTTTCAATGGGTGCCTTCATAAATACTGGAATATTTATCCACATATGCAAAATGGGAAATTGCCTGTACAGATACCAAACTATCTGTACAAATCAACAGCTGTGAACAAAGTTCCCCCAGTGCTCCTCTTTCCAAAATGTGCTATGCAGGCTTTGTGCTGGGGACACCTCTGCATTCTCAGGGACAAGGTGCAGCAGCTTGAGTTCCTTTTGCCTGTTACACGTGTAAAAGGCACCACTGGGGCTGCTGGTGACAGCTTATCTCTGGGCCTGCTCCTCCTTTCACACGTGCAGCACCTGTGGGATAGCACTACACTGAGCACACAGGATGCAAACCTGTGAGGCTCCTCCCTGCCTAGAATCCTCCCTCACCTTCCCAGAGCTGCACTGATCCTTCCTGACACAGAATCCTCTGCAGAGGGTGTGGATTTGCCACATGGCTGCACCTTCACACCTGTCCCCAGCGGGGCTTCAACCTGCTCCAAACATACCTTGCAGTGCTGTGAAGAACTAATCCTTCCAGAACACATTTTGCCTTCATATGCATGCACAATTCCATGGGAATTTTCATTTGGATAAGCTAACAGCATAGACATTGCTTTGTGAAGTTGTCTAAAAAATCAATTAGATTTCTCAGAGTTGTCATGTAATAATGTTTGAACATTAATGAATGCTCTGAGCAATGCAGAAGTTGTAAAACTTGAGCTAAGGAGAAGTTGTACTACTATAAAAATCTTTAGCTGACACAGTACTGCTGTGTGATAGCATGAACTGAAATTGCTTTTAACCAGGTACTGCAGGAACAGTGTAAGTGATTCAAAGCTAAAACCATTCTATGAAGGCAGCTGATTGTTAGGCTGGAGTTAGGTCTTGGCTGAAAGTATTTTAGTTACAATTTTCAGTTTTAAGGCAGTTGGTGTTGCAAGCCAAGAGATGATTGGGAAAATGCTCATCTGCTAACTAAATTTCATAAGGAAAAACCTGGATTACTTTTGTGATTCCTTTTGACAATGGACTTGAAAAGCAATAGACTCTACCATGCTTAGGGACAGGAAAAAAAACCAAACCAGATTGAAAACATACCAGGAAGAAATAATTATAAATCTTCAATTGTTTTGTGCTGTGTAGTTCTGTGATCATCAGTCTTAGATGACATGTGCAGAAAGTTACATTGGAAGCAGTCTGAGGTTATTTTAATGCTCTTCCTGGGGCATCATCAATCCAAATTAGCAATTTGGTCTTACTGTAAGAAGAAACTCAGAAAATATCCTTACATTCTGCTAGCTTTTGCTTCTCTTCTAAGTAACTGTGCTTCATCTGTGATGCTAAAGGAAAGAGGATGGAAAGATGAATTAATCCTTACAACTTCTGTCAGCAAATATTAATATTAGAGAGAGGACTAGCACAGTTGGATAAAACACAGAAATTTCCAAAACAATCAAGGCAGCCCCGATGCTTTCACCCTGCAAGGCAGATACCTTGAATTCGCAGTGAAAGAAAGGCTGGCACAGCCGCGCAGGTGGGCTGGCATCGCCGAGCCCCAGTCCCGCCAGGCAGGGGGCGAGGTGAGCCGGGTCCCTCGGTCCGTCAGCACAGCCGCGTGTCAACCACAGCACACGGACGGGCGAAAAGGGGGGGAACTCCAGCCCCACAGCCCCTTCGGCCCGTGGGGAAACTTGGAGGATTATCAGGATTAATCAGATAAAGGAAATGGATCGCTCGCCCCGGAATGGCCATTCCGGAGGGCAGGCAGAGATGCCCTCTGCTGGGATCCCGGCGATCACCTGGCCGTGCATATCTTAAAACCCGTAAGAATTCAGAGTGTAAAATCCCAGTCAGGTTTCTAGTTACATAAGGGTTGATTTTACGTGACTATTTTCTATTTTTTCCTTTCTTTCTTTCTTTTTTTTTTTTTTTTTTTTTTTTTTTTTTTTTTTTTTTTTTTTTTTTTTTTTTTTTTTCCCCTGCGGTTTAAAAAGTTTTTAAATATTCCTATGTATGTTGGGGGAGAGAAATTCTTTCTGTGTTTCCTTACTCCGTAGAAATACAGAGGTATATACTAACAAGAAATTTGAAGCTGCATTTTTAAGAGCAAGCAGCTGGTGTCAAACATTGAATATCTTGAAGTTTTGCTTCGTTTCAGTTATGGTCATTTATATTTTACCTGGTTCTTTCTTGTCACAATACTGGTGGATCCCAATGTCTTCATCTGTACAATTAAATGTAAATACATTAAATTATGGATGTGACACTAGAAACAGACCACAACCCAGAAGGCAAAATTCAGCACCTCAATTTTTGCCAGCTAAAGCAGTGTCAGGTGTTAAAATACAAGCACAGTATATAGCCCGAATATCATTAGGACTTTCAAGAACCAGCAGACAAGGCATGAAGAAGGATGTGACAAGCCCTTACATTTATCTGGAGCTGTCATTTCCCTTACATACACTTTGATTCCCTTTCGGCTACTAACATGCAAAAGCATTTTTACTTTCTTCCTAATTAGCATATTTTGTGTTCTTTCACAAGGAAAGGTAAGGATCATGGTGAAAAGTACATCTTGGAATAACTTAAAATGTTTTCTGATTACTGGCACAGTTGAGCTAAAGACAACGGGTTGGGGTTTTTTTTAAATGAACTCATGAACTCATAAAGCTGCTCTTTTAAAGGATTCAATATTCCTTATCTACAGGTATTATTGTCTACCTGGTTCCTGTGGCAAAGAAATTTGGATGTTTCAGCGGCATAAGGACTGCAACCCCACCAGTCAGTTCCTGATGTGGCTGAGAGGTAAAGACTTAGGGGTGCCATGGCAAGCTCCATTGGGCAGGTCTAAGTACAGCATTATGTTGCATTGTTTTAAAATAATTTGTTTGTCACTGCATCTAAAAGTGACATTAAAAGTGACATAAAAGTGACATTTGTTTGTCACTGTCCTCCTAAAGTCAGACATGCATATTCCATGGGGAGGAATTCCTTACATGGAAAAAAAATGTAGGAAGGCACTGAAATGGCAGGCAGATTTTAAACCAGGACATCACCCTCCCTCCTGCCTCAGAATTTTTGAATGAGGTGCCTAGGCAATGAATAAATGGAAGCAAGAAGGTCAAAAGTGGAAAATAGGCACAGCACTCCACAGTTGAGCTTTAATTACAATAAATCACAACTGTGTTTTTACTTAAACCATCAGGTTTCTCTATGAAATAAAGTTTTTGACTTTTTGATGCTATTGTTGTCATAGAAGAGTTCTCACAGAAAGATGGGATGTCAAGGTACACTGAGTCAATATTTGAAAAATAACATTCAGCTGAGTATCAATTGATTATTCAAAATAATATTTCAACAAAATTATTGTACGGTACAATTGACATTATGTGTCATAAATAATATTTTGATGTGGTCCACTTATGAGCCAGTGGGGTTGTTTTAGAATTATATTTTAGGAATAGCAAGGTAAGATGAATGAAGGAAATTTATACATGTAATTAGTAAATAATTAGTAAATAATTAGTCCTGTGTCTTCTGGAACAATCAATCAATAAGACAAATGTATCCTTGTAAGTATAAAATTTCAAGTAATTATGCAAAATACCCATAACATGCAGTAATCTTTTATTTTCACATTGAGTACAAATCGCAATTCCTCTGCAGTTCACCTGACTGTGGATCATTCACCCAAACTAGTCATTAAACTGAAGCTCACAGCCAGGTAGGCCACAGCTTCCTGAGAAGGGAAACACATCCAATCAAACATAATCTTTAAATTTTTCACTTGAAAGGATGCTCCAGTTCTATGACAAGAAAAGCAAAGAAGCTGACCAAATTCACACACTGTATTGCTGCTAATTTTCTTTCTCTTAAGTATAAAAACCAGTTCATTTGGGTATTCAGAATTTTATATTAGTTTAATATCCATCAACAAGCTTTGATGTTCTGTTTTAGTAACAGGTAACCGCTCACCTCTAATATGTAAGTTGGTCTTCAAAGACCACAGAAACATCTCAGTCAGGCAGAAGGACATCTGGTGACATACGGAGCCTTAGCACTAGCAAAAGAAGGAAAGAAACTGCATGAGACAATTTCTTACCCTCTGTCATCAGTGAAACTGCAAGTATTTTGGAATCTAAGTGCTAAAAGGACCTAGCACTGATGATATTTTGTTATATGTAAGCTGTACATTTTAATCGCAATTAAAATGAATAATACGTGGGAAAGAATAGGATAAGTAACATAATATGAACAAATACACATCATACACAGAGAAAAATCAACATTTCTTTAAATGTATAACTGCTCTCACTAAAGCAAGTAACTTTGTGCTTGATGCTTCTAATATTCACACATTATCATCTATTTTTACTGTATGGTTATTACCTTGACATATGCAAAACTGAATCCACTACTTAAATATCTGGTTTTGATATGAGAATCTGACTTTCAGGCCAAATTTTTTAAACTCTGTACACTGAGAAGTGTCAATATAGTCAAGAAACAGTTTTGAACACAATATTTGCAGGCATTAGTTATAGTGTCAAAACAAATGATGCCTTTCTAAATAAAAAAAACACTTAGATTATGTCAATTAGGACTGACAAAACACCTGATGTGAAGAATATAGAATATTAGTTGAAGTATTATGTACATTGTTATTAAATACTTGCTAGGTTTTTTTGAACAATCCATCTGAATATTCCCAATGGAGGACATGTTGCGTTTCAAAGGAGCATTGGGAATCTTCCTAGACACAGTAACCAGCAGACTCCCCTGAGTGATTTCCGGCAGTGCTGTAGCCATAAATGGGCCACCAGAACAATTACTTTCACTTCTTCTGCTAAACCCGAGGATCCACTGAAAACTGGACTGAGCAGGGGTGTTCACACAATGCAGCAACCTTTAGAACCACTGTGAGTATGGTACTATATTTAAACTTTTAAAAGTAGAATCTTCATTTGTTTCCCATGAGTGCCCTTTAGATAATGAATCAATTTAGATAATGATTGCAGAATTTCTATAACATAGAGGATCAGACCTTTATGTCAAGAGTGCTATGATGAAAAATATGTGCAAGAATCTCAGGCAGCACCAAGGAAGCTGGGAGACCTTGAGGTATTACCACTCAAGCTAATATGTGTGTTTGAAGAGCTGCCTAATCCACTGAAATAGCACCAAGAGGAAACAGCATTTTCTTTCCACTGATCCCCAAAGGTACAAAAAGTCTTGCTGACTTAGTAAATCCCACAGTTCTATCAAAAAAACCCCACAAAAACAAACCAGCAAAAACAAACCAAAAAAAGCTCACAACACAGAACAAACACCTAGTAAATGGAATATACCTTCATCTTAGGTGAGAATGAGGTCTGGAAAAAAATGGAGGATTAGTAGCATGGTGGTCTGTTGAACATGAGAACCATTTTTGGTATAAATATAGATGAGGGCAGCCCCTCTTTTTGCATGTGGACTAAAGTAAAACGAGATTGTACATTATAATTTTATCTGGTTTCTCATTTTTTACTTACTTCAGCAAGTGAAACAAAACTTGCATTCCCCAGGGCCCATAGATCCTAGATTAGAATCTCTCACTAATAGGAAGTCATCAAATTGAGTGAGCTTCTCAAAATCCTATCATGGCTTGACTAAAACAAAACCCACACACCCTCGAAAGGCAGATTATCTGTTCAACAGGAGGGAGGGTACATCTGCCCCGAAGCAAGGTGTGGTGGGGTGACCCTGACTGGACACCAGCTGCCCACCAAAGCTGCTCTCTCCCCCCTGCTCAGTGGGACAGGAGAGAGAAAATAGAATTAAAGGCTGTGAGGTGAGATAAGGACAGGGAGAGATCACTGACTGTCTATCATCATGGGCTAAACAGACTTGACTTGGGGAGATCAGTTTAATTTAATACCAAACAAGATAATGATAAATAAAATAAAACTTTAAGAACACCTTCTATCCACCCTTCCCTTCTTCCTCGTCTCAACTTTACTCCCAGTTTCTCTACCTTCTCTCCTCTCTTGGTACAGGGGAATGGGGAATGGGGGTTGCAGTCAGTTCGTCACACTGTCTGTGCCACTCCCTCCTCAGGGGAGGACTCCTCACACTCCTCCCCTGCTCCAGAGTGCGTGCCTTCCATGGGGTGCAGTCCATCAGGAACAGGCTGCTCCAGGATGGGTCTCCCATGGGATCACAACTCCTGCCAGCAAACCCACTTCAGTGTGGCCTCCTCCCTCCACAGGTCCTGCCAGGAGCCTGCTCCAGCATGGACTTTCCATGGGACCACAGCCTCCTTAAGGCTGTCTGCTCCAGCATGGGGTCCTCCATAGGCTGCAGGTGGATCTCTGCTCCCCCGTTGACCCTCCTGCGCTGCAGGGGCACAGCTGCTTCACCATGGACTGCAGGGGTAGCTCTGCTCTGGCACTTAGAGCACCTTCCCACCCTCCTTCTTCACTGGCCTTGGTGTCCGCAGGGCTGTTTCTCTCCTATACTCTGACTCCACTCTCTGCCTGCAATTTGCTCTTGCACTGTAACTTTTCCCCTTCTTAAACACGTTATCCCAGAGGTGCTACCACTGTTGCTGATGGGCTTGGCCTTGACCAGCAGTGGATCCCTCTTGGAGCTGGCTGGCACTGGCTCTGTCGGAGATGAGGGAAGTTTCCAGTAGCTTCTCACAGAAGCCACCCCTATAGTCCTTCTTCCCCTCACTACCAAAATCTTGCGCACAAACCCAAAACACGAGGTAAGACTAGAAGACTTTGGCCTGACAGATAATCTAACATAAAATCCCCAAACTCCAAAGCTCTCATATGTAGGCTTCATGGACACTTCTAGTTCTGTCCTCCTCCCATTGAATATAAACCCATCCCATAATGCTTTAATGCTATTGAGTGCCTTCCCACCTGACTGGTCAGAGAAGACTTTCAAGTCCTGTTTTTTTTTCGCTGTCAGACACACAGAGGGAACTTGCCAAAAAGCAGAAGCAAGTTTTCAAATGGGCACTAAATAGTCAGTGTTCAAGATGAATACTTTAAAGAAATTTGTCTTCAAAAATGTGGGGAAAAAAGAAATTTTGTCAGAAAATGTTAAAAACCCAGACTTCTAAAGAACAGCCTTTCAGTTCCACACTGAAAAACCAAGATGAAGCAAAATTCTCCATGTATCTAAGAAGGGACAAGAGATTCGTCAATTACCAGAATCTTGAGAGTTTAGATTTTTTTCTTCTCCCCTTCCTTGGACTGACTCTGAGCACTCACTAACCAGCTAATTATTGGAATGCTTGTTACTGTTGTGCCAGTGAGAATGGACAACTGCCCGAAAATACTGTTCCAGTCTAACAAACTCTAATCGAAATACCTTCTGATTAGTTATATCTACAGGGGAAAGAAAAAAGAGAGAAAATCTGCTTCTGTAACAAAATACGGCATTGTCAAGTCTGAACACTTTGTTAGGAGGAATTATTCTTTCTTGTTCCTTTTGAAGGAATTCATGCCAACTTTCAGAGTTATGCAACTACATCTCACCATTTCCCACATCATTATATTCCAGCACAATGGCGATGAGGATGACGACGACAAAGTGATCTTTTTGTATTTGAAAAGTGCCTCTCAGAATTTACAATATTCCTTTTACTCTGTGACTTGGGCCCCGCTATTGCAAAGAAGGTCAGTGTGGAAACATACAAGAATTCCTCCCACTGGAGGACACTATCCCTCCCTCTTTAAAATTGATTAGAATTTGGAAAAAATGGGTTGAAACAACTGTTCTGTTAAGGTAAAACTGGAATTCAGTTTAACAGTTGGTTCTTTTTCTGGCTCACACAACATTTACTGTCTGCTTTCACAATGTCACCACAAACAACAGGGATATTTTAATGGTTGCAAAAGCTTACTGACAAATGGAGATGTTTTGCAATGGCCAGCCTGTGCCAGTATCTGCATGAGGATTGTTTTGTTTAAAAAAATCTTCAGTTTGGTAATCACTCATGCAGAAAATAACTGCCTGGCCACTTTATAACATCAACAAATGCTGAAATTGATATCAAGGGTCCTCTCTGACACGTCCAATACAGGTTCTGTCGTGACAAATAATTAGAAACTATGCACTGCCTTAGTGATCTAGGCACTGGTGCTGCATTTCTTCTCTTTCCATAGTCACTTGGGAGAGTGGGGTACTTGTGAAAGCCAGTGCTCAGCTCCCAAGGTGAGGGCATCCCAAAAACACCTCTGAAAACATACTAGGAGTAACCTAGAGCTAGAGAACAGGAGATGCTGACTACAACAGACCATCTGAACTTTGCAGTTCATGTGCTAGAAGCACAGCCTGGTGTGACAACACTATCCAAAGTGTCCCTCAAAGAGTAAACCCTGTAGCTGCAAGGATACAGGACAGCCTGTGATGACCATCTGCCTATTCCATTGAAGGTGGGCTCGGAAATGCACTCCCAGAAACTCAGTGTTCCTAGTGAAAGAGCAATAAACAAGGGGGATCTCCTCCAAAATATTGCTGTAGTTTGGGGTGCACTCCTAGGAGTGGAAGCAAGGTAAAATACAAAGTCAGGAGCAGCTCCCTCTATGCCACGGCAAAGTCTCAAAACTGCTGCAATGGCATCTGTACATGTACCAGATGAGGTGTTTCAGGTGTGGGGTTGGGCACAGGTTATAGGACAAAATGCCCAAATAAAAAAAAACACTGCAGAATCCATTTTCACTACTTACATGGCATTGGAATTTCTTGGCAAATAATACAATACCAGCAATTATTTTATAAAAATCATCACAGGCCACCCTTTTGTGTTCTCCTATTCCATGGAATCACACAATCATAGAATATCTTGAGTTGGAAGAGACCCACAAGGATCATCGAAGTCCAACTCCTGGCCCTGCAAAATTCTTGAACTCTGGCAGGCTAAAGAGCCTGTTCCAGTGACCAATCACCCTCTGGGTGAAAAACTTTTTCCTAATATCCAACCTAAACTTCCCCTGACTCAGCTTCAGGCCATTCCCTCGGGTCCTGTCACCGGTCACCACAGAGAAGGGATCAGTGCCTGCCTCTTGTCTTCCCCTAATGAGGATGTTGAAGACCCCACTGAGGTCTCCCCTCAGTCTCCTCTTCTCCAGGCTGAACAGATCAAGTGACCTCAGCCGCTCTTCATATGGCTTCCCCTCCAGACCCTTCACCATCCTTATTGCTTTCCTTTGGACACTCTCTAATAGGTTAATGCTTTTTTGTGTTTGTGGTGCCTAAAACTGCCCCCAGCACTCAAGGTGAGGCCGCCCCAGGGCAGAGCAGAACGGGACAATCCCCTCCCTTGCCCGGCTGGAGCTGCTGTGCCTGATGCCCCCCAGGACACACCTGGCCCTCCTGGCTGCCAGGACACTGCTGACCCATATCCAACTTGCCACTGACCAGGATCCCAGGTCCCTTTCCATGGCACTGCTCTCCAGCCTCTCATTCCCCAGTCTGTACATCCCGGGCTGCACCATCCCAGGTGCAGAATCCGGATTGCTTTCATGTACCGTGGGTCTAATTTTTTTCAGAGAAATGGAAAATGTAATAGCTGCAATGAAGTCTAGTTCACAAAAATATTTTTAAATTTGATTTTGGATTTTGGATTGATTACACAATAGCTCCACTAGCTATAGATACCAGAGCAGATTACTCAGTCTCAGTTCTGCCTCCCTTCCTCCACCTCGCAAATGTTAATATCCCATCTCTGGTGTTGCTACAGCTCATTCACAATGGCTAATTTTTAACGTAGACACCTAATGTTCAACAAACAAGGTAAGTCATCAAGTCATCCTACAACAACTTCTCTATTTCTGCGACATAATATTTGGAGTAGAAATCACTGCCTGTTTTTTCTTCCTCTTCGTGACCAATTTCTCCTTCACCAAGGAGAGAAACTTCCTGCAGCACAAGTATGATTCAAAAATGTAGTATTTAACTCTAGAAGTTAAAGTTTAGATTGAACTACCCGCATCAGATCAGCAGCTACTTGCTGTAGCTTTGTCTTGATACAACAATTTTTTTGTGTAAAACGCATAAAATAAAATTTTATACATACTATCTTTTACATTTTTAGCTACACCAACTTAAAATTTAGTGTAACTATTCATTTAAAAATAGACCAGTTAAATTTTTTCTCTCTCATGTTCCCACAGACAAAAAATGCAAAATATTCTCCCAATCTTACAAGACAGGCTTCAGCCTTTTATAGTTGTATGAAGCCACAGCCTGTTTGATATATAATAAAACACATACTGAAATAAAGTTAGTAAAACCATGAGAATTTGTAAAACTTCATTTTGTAGTCTGGCATTAAGCAGAAACAATCCAGATTCTTCCTTCATAGCTACAAGTTTTTACACCAAATGTCAGCAGCACAGCAATTACAGGAAAATGCTTCATTTATACACATATATTGATAGTTTTAATTTGATTTCTTAAGAAAGTGACGCTTATGTCTGTGTGTCTGTCTAACCTTTTAAAGTTTTTAATCCATTGATCTAAATTAGCTAGAAGTAATCTGATTTGTTTTCTCACAAAAGAAATTGTCAAAAATATGAAAATGCTGACCCAATCTGCAGGTGGGCACAAGGAAAGACTGTGCACCAGAACTGAGGAACACGCAGGAACAGCTCAGGCCCTGATTGCTTTTCTGTAGATCTATACCCATTGGGGAATGTTGTTTTGTGCCCAGTTGGATGATCTAGCAAAGTTCTCATCTGTGACACTGGCCCAAGTGCTTAGAGGAGAGCATGAGATGGGCACATGTGAACAGTCCCTTGTGTAGAAGTTTACTAAGTATGGCAGTCCAATCAGGTTGTAAGGCCTTGGCTCAGTGCTAAGCTCTTGGTAAGATAGGTCTGAATTTTTAGTCACATACACAAAATTTAGAAATTTTTAAATTTCACAAATGTTTGGATGTAAGGCATTGCAGAAATAGCACAGAGTGACAAAATTTTAGTTAGGTTAAAAGTTAAATGGGTGCAAAAATGGCATTCTGATCTACCCTCCTTTCTGTGGATTTCAGGGACAAATAAGTTACTGGGACTGCATTCTTAAGTTTTTCATTCATTGAATTGCAGAGGCTTGGGTTTATCTTCTGGTAAGCAGAGGTTCTAGTCTCCATCTTGCACTTGGCATTGGCAAAGCCTGAGATGCCTGTACCATCAGTGGAACTCTGCAGTGCCTCACTAACAGCACCCGGGTTGGAGTCTCATTCCCAGTGAGACTGTGGTTAAGCACAACAGTGAATGCTGTTCCACCACTCCTGATCAGATCAAAAATGCCGTGGCTACACAAAGCAAAAGCCTGACCTGATCAACAAACATGAATTTGTATCAAATGGGTTATTAATCCACGCTGTAATGGCAACTGCAAGCTGGCTTTGGTAGCCCCCACTCTTACACTGTGTTGGCTCCCCGATACCTCTGCTCCCACTGCACCTTCCCCTCCACAAGCAGGCTTGGGCTCATCTTCCTTTTCCTCCTTTTCTCTTAAATGCTTGTTGAGCTTCAACCCCTCACCTGCAGCAATTTCTTTCTGAGCCTAGGCCAGTCCCTTCTCACAATTACTGCTCCTGGCACTGAATCCCCCTGCTCGAGGTCCTGGCTATCTTCAGCAGCACAGTGGGCTTCATTCTCACGTTCATTTACTTCGCCTTTAAATCCCTTTTCCACTGAGAAAAGAAGTGTAGATTTTGTAGTATAAATGAAAATCAGATCTCCTGTCACTAAGACCAACCCCTGATTTCAAGAAGTAGAAATACAGGCATGCTTCTCTAAACCTGTTCAGTGCATAATAATTCATATTACAATACTGGTTTAAGAATATTTTCAACAAACACAAATAAAAAGTTGATCAACTATCATACATCTGAATCTCTAGGCAAATATTTACTGTTGCTACTTTTTTCTCTTCAGACTTTGATGACACAGAATATTTTTGCAAAACACATGAATGAAGCAAATTCTTTTAATTATTCTAACTTCCCCTATCTAAATAGGAAAACTATTTTGTAGATGGGTGAACAACAGACAAGAGCAGTCTGTACCTAAATACACAGTGAAACTTCTATTGTAAGAAAGGCCTAAATATGGCTTGCAGAATAATCATGGAAAGGAAATACGTTATCTGATAACTCAAGAATTCTGCCATGAAAATTATACATTGTAAATTTATTCCCATATGCTGAAGTGAAGTTGTATCATGTTCCATTAAATTATTTTTTGTGAGGTTTGTTTTATTGTTTTGTGAGCCTGAAAATAATCCTCTTTTTTGCAATGACAGTTCTACTTACTGAGTTTTCATACTTTAATATATTTACATATTTAACTATAAAATATACATACAGCTCCTTAAGAACATTAAGACTATTCGACACAAAGTAAGAACACTGAAAATCTGTAAATGCTGCAAAAAATGTTCTGTAAAACAGAACAAACATTTTATCTCCAGCTGATATCAATTATTTCTTGCACAATGAATTGGGCAAAAAGGCACACGGGCCATTATTCAGAATGGGAATTGTTGGCTTAGTCCAGTTCATCCTCTGAGCTCTGAACTAAAAACTCTGTCTACTAGATAGAGGGTGCTGAAGTTCAAGGACACGTGCAAATATTCTACAGAAAATCTCTACGGGGGTAACTCGTTGCCGCCAAATTGATTGTTCATGTGTCAAAACTGAAGCCCAGTTTTTGCTGAGTTATCACTCAAGTAGAAGATGACAGGATCAGAAACTGAATTCTCCCGCCACACTGCCATGGCTCCTGCCTTCAGAAACACACTTCCAATACACATTATTGGTCCGCTCTTTCGAAAGACAGCTATTGATTAACGGAACAGATAATAAGATTAACAACGGTGAAGCAGAATTAATTTGAGGAACGTAATGCCATTTGTCAAGAAGACACTTAAGTTTATGTACCAGCCACACCTCTGACAACCTTAATGAAGCTAAGAACCATTCTCCAGTTGATACTGCAGGCAGGTATTACAATCTGTAACAATTCTCAGACAGAGTGGGTGTGAAAAGTTAAGAAGGTCACAGAAAATAGATATAATTGACCTGGGTTTTTACTTCACAGAGTGAAAAGTTCATATACACATTTTGATAAAGACCCTGAAGGCCTTTATATAAACCAGATAGTAGATAAGTGATCCAAACCACAGATATCCAGTGCTGACACATGACATAAGGCAATTACAGAAGTACTAAATGTCAAGCTGTTTTACGACATTCTTTTAGATAGTGATTGCTGTTGTAAATAACCCAATTTTTCAATACTAAAGGTCAGTAGGTCATAAAATTTGTAACAGTTATTTCTTATCATCAGCCAAAGGAGAAGAAAACAAAATCTCTCTTTTTTTGAGCTAAGCAGAAAGAAGGTGGAAGAACCTGCAGATAATCCAAGTACAGGAAATGTCCGTGCTCCACTGCCCTACAATTGTTGCAATTCCTGTTTGCAAGGAAGTTTATACTGGCAGGTCTTTAAACTTAGAACACTAGTTCTCACTGAAAATTCATTATGTAAATGTGTGTGTTTACAGCAGTGCTGCAGACAGCAGACCTAAATTGTTTCTTTCTGTTTATGCCTCTATGAATTGGCATCTTAGTTCATCAGCTGCCTTGCAGCATGGGCTGTTATGACATAAACAGTGATCAGAAAATATAGCATGAACAACTGTTTAGTTTTCCATTTACCTGCTGTACCAACTCATTTCTTGCTGAACTGTACAGCTTTGGCCTTTACCATTTTATACCTCTGCATGTTCACTGAGTATGTGTTTAAAGAATTTTCTAAAAAACGTTGGTAAACTCACTGATTTAATTTATAAATCTTGCAAATTTGCAAGCTGCCTTTAAAAAATAGAACTGTATTTCTGAATATATTGTATGAGTTGAATAAATTTACTAGAAAAAATGAATTCTTGTTAGATCTACAACATCTTTAAATGTTGTTTTTTGCATTCCTTTTTAGAATGTTTTTACATTTAAATAATTTCCAGTAGCTATTTTATGTTGACCTATTTTGTTTAGATGCAGACAATAAATTAGGCAAGCAATAAATTAAGCTTTACTAATATTTGAAAATCACCTTTGAATAGCCTTTTGTAAGGCTCATTGAGATTCTTGTTTGTGAGCATTTATTTTTAAATGTTTTTTTCTGCTATACTTGAATTCTAGTTAATCCAGTGAGACTTGTATCTTGGTTTCTTCAATGTAATATTAAAAAAACTACAATGCCTGTGTGTCAGACTTCCTTTTAAGAAAGATTTGATTGCAAACACAAACAAAAAGCTTTTCTTCTTTTGTACTCCTTTATGATCTTCAAACAAGTTTCTATGAAAAAGACTAGTATTTTTTCAATTTTAAGCCATTCTCACCTTTGCAGTTAGAAAAAAAATGAAAATTTCATGTTACAATAATTAATTCCTGATTGTAATGTTACAGTATAGTTTATGTTGTGTTCTAATTATGCAGATATGCAATAGGGAAAATAACTTTGAAGAAAGAAATGCATTTGTTGAAGCATTTTCATAATTACAGTGAAACTGATTAGCAGTGGGGTTGTATATAAACTAAAATATACACAGATTTTAATATTGAACTACAAACTATTCTACCGCCCTTGAGAGAACCAGGACAGCTAAATAATCAGTCTGTAAGTACAGCTAGTTTCAGAAAACCACCTCATTAGACATGCAAACAAGATAGGTCCAAAATGGTCAAAAGCTCAGATCAGCTTCGTTCTACCTCTTATGGGAGCAGAGTCAGACCAGCTGTCAGTAAGATCCCTGCAGTTGCTTTTGCCGAGTATTTAAAATAGTTTTGGTCTCAAAGCTGTCCTACAACATAACAACAATAGATAGTTTACTAACTTCCAGCACCATTCCTATAAAGCTGAGTATCTATAGTAAAGAAAAACCGAGTTTTAGGATCTGCAAGAGATCACACAGATAATGGATAGCATCCAACGCTTTTAAGGAAAACTTTCCTCTTGCTAGCAATACTATCACCATTGGATAAATACTGTTAGGTGCCACTTTATGATTAGCTTCATCTGCCTGAAAAAGCAGAACATTACAGTAGCTTTACTTGATGTACTAGATACTGATACTGATGGAGAGGCAATTTCAATCACCAGCCCCAGTTTCATGTATGCAAGAGCTCTAACTTCTGGTTGGTATGAACCAGTAGTTCATCTTAGCTTCTGTAAAATAATGTGGTGGTGGAAGTCATAGGTATTATATATTAAATGAAAATTGAAGTGTAAAATTGATTTTTAGGCAACTCTTAATACTTCAGAAACAACCAGCTAGCTTGCAGCATCTTCCCAACACATACTCAAATTACAGAGAGAAATGAGAATTGGTTCCCCCTATTTTTTCTAATAATACTGGTGATATGTTCTCTGGCTTCAGGCTTATTGTCTTACTGGTCCAGCTGTACATTGAGGGTGTTTTTCTAGTGGATAGATTTGAAGGAGGCAAGATACACAGAATTAGAGTATGTGTCTCCTTACTATCTTTAGTCATAAGTTAGAATATCCAGTGTATTTGTTCCTCTATCCTTTCTTTTCATTACAATGCTTATATGCTCTACTCCCATCATTAACTAATGGATTTATGGTACTTATTGGAAAAAAAAAGTCATACAAAGCAGCTCCTGTTAATGCAAGAAATATTTACTGAAGGAATCAATCCTGTTAAAATGATAAAGCATAATACCAGAAGGTGTAATTAACTTACTAAAGTACAAGATTAGGCAGACTCCTTGTTTTCAATTAATCAGTCATTGTTACCTGGTTCTAATTTTAAAATACCTGTTATGAACTCAACCACTGATTTACAACCACTACTCAAATACGCTACCAGCAGAAAAATCCATGTAGGTCATTTTCAAAGAGTTTGTAACTTGAAATCGGACCCTGTTATCATTCAGCTCAGAAGAAAAACTACTGCTGGGTCCATTGGTCCAAGCTCCTAGTGGGAGGAATGTGTACACCAGTATTTTGTTCCAAGGTACGACACTATTCTGGTTTGCACAAGGATAGTGCCAAACACATCAGATTAGGGCTGAAGATTGCTGGGCAAACACTGTAAACTGTTGCATTACAGATTTCCTTAGTATCTTCTTATGTTGTTTTCATAGGTCCCACCTAAAAATGTTTTTGAAAATCTATGAACAACTACCTTTAAAATGACACATGATATAACCCTCAATGCCCAATATCTTCAAAACACTCACGTGCTTCCAGTCACCTGTGTATTCATTCAGAAGGTCCAAATTTTGTATAGAAAGAACAGGATATCCAATATCCAGTAATTCACAGTATCCAATAATTCTGTCCATGCTAAAGAAAGATGTTTTACTTTTGCCTAGGTTCCACTCTCAAATTGAAAAAAAATTTACTTGAGTCAGAACTAGACAGTGCAGGCACTAAAGCAAAAATGTACACCTTTTAACAGATAAAATAAACATAAATGAGTATCAAATAATCTCTTGGAAGAATTAGAATTGAATTAGTTATACAACAATGTATGTCAGCTTCACAAAGCACACCCAGTGATGCTGAAATTCACATTACTTAAATATATATGCAAATACTAAATTCCCAAGTTGTTAGTGACTATGACGTCAGGAAGATTCAACCATTTTAATTCCATGTGTTCTTGCAACATGAACACTGCCTTTTGAGAAGAAAGGTCCTCACCATCTCAGAAAAGGTATCATGTGCTGTACATGTAAAACTGGAGACTGCAGTACCAGCAGCCCTTTGTATAAATACGCTGCCATGAGCATATCAGCATATACTGGTGCAATAAAGATGTGGACACTTATGCCTGAAGGGACATTTGGCTAGCCTTTTTAAGGCTTAGGAAGCTATGTGGCTCCTTAAGAAGCTCCTGAAGAAGGCTTTGATCCCTTTCCTTTCCAAGCTCTGTGCCAGTTCCTCCAGCTGTCAACCAACACTTTAGTCAGAAGGTCTTTGGAAGTTTGGGCAGCTTTCAAAAACAGTTGGATATCAGAAATCCTTACCTTGAATCTGAAAATTAGTACAAAGATGTATCAACTTCTCTGGGAGGAGTATTTTCAGAATCACCATCTCCACGGGCTGGCTTTAACAAAGACTTGCAGGTGGCAGATTTCTTTGCTGAGTGCTCGTGACCATTCCTGGGCATAGAACTGAGATGTACTGCTTTGTGCTATGTTCCACTTTTGAATTTTAATGGCTTTTATTCAATCAGTCTCAGGAACTGATTCCATAAGAGCAGAATTTTCTCTTAGAAATCTCTTCATTTCCATTCTCCTTCACTCACCTTGCACCAGTGTCCTGGGTCAGAAGTGCAGGCTTTAAAATTGTATTCCTAGGACAAATGGCTATAAATCCTGTTCCCTACTCTGCTGCCTGCACATTCTTAGAGCAGAGACAGAGCATTTTTAAGTTTGCTACTGAATGAGGAATCATGATGATTTTAGAGAAAAAAACCCCATCTATATTGCAGTGAGAGTTTTATTTTTAAATCTTTACTAGCAATGGCAGAAATTTGCAAACTGCATCTATTTTACTATTCTTGCTGCAAATATATGCAGTGGGGTTATAATGAACGAATCCATTTCCAAACAAGGCAGTAATAATGTGGCAAGTGCTATAAAGTACAGATGCTCATCTCTGTCATTAATTAGGTAAGAGAGCAGCCCATTTTTCACTTGCATGGGGTTCATGTATGTTTTCTTTTGTTTTTACAGTAACAATTATGAAATGTTACAATTTTGCTGTTTTGAATAATTTCACTTTCTCTCAACCACCTTTAGTTATCTGCATCTTAATCCTCTGAATTCCAAGAATAGTAGTTCATGAAGGAATGCAAATTAAAGAAGAAAATGGGTAATTCTAGGAAACATAAAATGATTCCTTGTTAAATCTACAAATACTTTAAGTTAAGTAAATTGGGTTTCAAGGAAAGGGAGCTCCTTGGTGCAGAAGCACCCTCTAATGGCTGGCTCTTGACTGCTCTGGATAACAACTGGAAGAGCAATTTAATAGCTCCCCTAAAAAGCAATGGGAACTGGTAAGATTTAAAAAAAAAAAAAAAAAAAAAAAAAAAAAAAAAAAAAAAGGNNNAAAAAAAAAAAAAAAAAAAAAAAGAGAGAGAGAAATGTGAATATATGTATGCACACACACATATTCACATTTCACATACATTCTCTGTTGCATATCCTTAACACAGAAAAAAACCATCATGAATCTGATAAACTTTTTTCATTGGAGCCTGTATTTTCTTTTAAAACAATATTCTCCATTTAGTAGATGAAATAGCTTTTTATGTTTTCCCAGGTTCCAACCATTCTTCAAAATTTAAAGATAAACAGAAATTCAATTTCCTCTCTTATCTCAATTAACTTTTACAAAAGAGAACTAGTCCAAAAAGGCTTTAAGAAAAATGCTATACTAAGTCTAAATCTTGCACTAATTTATGCCAGAAGGAACGTGGAAGTCATTGGGTCCAATCCCCTGCTCAAGTTGGCCAGCTCTGAAGTTGCATCCCAATATTAAAATAACATGTACAAAAAAAAAAAATTATTTTTTAGTGCTAAAGCTCTACTAGAAATGTAAAGCATTTCTGCTGTCTAAAAATATGCCTTAATAGTTATTTTCCCCTTTCTATTCTATGGCTTTGCAGGGTTTGTTTTAATGAAAATATCCAAAATTTGCTCATGTAACTGCATTATTTTACCTCCACACTAAAATGTGTACTTAGCAGACAGCCCTTTATTATTAACTGTTAAGTATAATATCTCAGTGCTCATACAAAGCCAGTGGCAGATAGAGCAGTTAATAACACGAGAGTAATGAGACTAACCGACCAACTTGCTTCTCAACATCACTTTTCAAATCTCTTTGGGCTAAATTTTCAGTGTGGGGAATTAGCCATAGAAATCCCATTAACATTAATGAATGTTCCATGGTTAACTCCCCATGCTCTGTGCTGAAGATTTACCTCTATATCTCTAAAATAAATATGTGCAGATGCCAAAATTCTTTTTATAGAGCCTGAAGAAATTAAGGACTCTATTCTCAAATAATTGACTTATGCACATGTATCTTTTCCCCCCATGGATCATCTTCTACATATCAGGATGGGTGTAATGTCGGCATTATTCTCATGGAACAGATTATCCAAAGTGCATGTTTACTGCATAAAGGCTGAGTTTAGTTATTTGCATATTTTACACAAATAATATATAGATTGAATTGGATTTTTCTCATCATTAAACAAACACTGAACAGTATTCATTGTCATTGAGAACAGCATGTATTTATACTTATATTTCTGAAGATGTAGAGGAAAGGATACTATTAATATATATATACACTAAGTATACAGGATATTAAGGAAAGTCAATAGTCTGAAAGAATTGGAAATTATCTTATATCCCTACCAAAAAGCCAAAATACAACTGGGTCAACAGAAGTCTCTGCAAGTAGTGACTGAGGCACTGTGTAAAGATGGTGGAGGATGTTTGTTACCTTTGACTACGAAAATATGAAGGTGGAAAGGGCTTCCGGGACCAAAACCAGCAGCTGCCCTCTCTTTCTGAAAAGCAGGGGTGAGGGACATATTGCCTTCATTTCTTCTCTTCCCATTTGCAAGAATACACCCTTAATATTTTTAAAATATTTAGAAGCTTACTTTCCCAGTTAAGCTCAACATTTCAAGCTCCATGACAGCTTAAAGAAAAAAGTGCCAAAACAACTGCTTCAAATCATATTCACTTGCTTAAATTTGGAGTAAGTCTTCAGTAACACTCTTTTCACACATAGAGATTTACCTTACCTTGCTTAAAATGACTCTTCGTGAAGATATATTCATCAGGTATAATACCCAATTTTATGCATCTGCCCTGGAAACAGTGTGTTGGTGTCACCACTATAATCTCAAAGAGGACAGTCTACTTCCTCCCTGAATACAGAACCAAAAAATCATTTACATGGAGCCTGTACAAATTGTTTTATCTGAAAATAATATACCAGCTAAATGAAGATAGAGGAAACCCCCTGAAATTTTCCAGTGAAACCATATTTGAGAAAACTCACTCAGAAAAAAATACAATTCTTCTGGTTATATCTGGAGCTGAAGATGGCACATTTAGATAGAAATTCTTTTAGCTTATGAGCAGACTCTTGAAATAATTTCTAGATCAAAGATTAAATGTATAGTCCCCCTAAGCATATCAAACTATGCAACCAATATAAACCAATCCTCTTTCAATAGCAACACATTTAGACAGATTCCCCCTTTCCATTGAAAGGTCTTTCATACAAGTCTTTCATAGCAAAGATAAAAAAGGGAGTTTTCCTGGTAGCATTCTTCACAAAAATGCTTTCAGCTAGAACTGGGAAATCTGGAATGAGGTAAGGTCAGACTGATGGGGGTGGGGAGGAGAATCAGTCATGTAAACAGGTTTTATATTGCATTTATTACAAACTCCCCTTATTTTCAGTTGCTTCTTTGGAAATTAGCACAACCATGACTGGATTAATTCTCTGTGGGTTTCCCTCTGTACTATTATTGAGCAGTCATGGGAAAACTCAGCCAAATGAGTATGGCTCTAGTGAAGCCATACATCTATGAGGAAGGGCAATCACCAGAACACAGGGTTTGTCTAAAAAAAGACATTCAAACAGATAGGGCACTTAAGCTGACCTCCCTGAAGTGATGTCCTCATACTTTAATTGAGCTAAATTTTTGATGTTTTATGTCACTGTAAATGAAAAGGAATAATTTTATAGAGCATGTTTGTTGGTTTTCTGGTTTTACAGACACATTCCTACCTACTCTTCAGGCAGCCTGTCACTCACTGCACTGCTTCACATCTGAGCAGGTCTTGTATCCATACCTGTGCACCCTCCAAGACTATGTAGACCTGCTGAAACCTCTCTTTAAAGACAAACAGGAATGTGTCTTTTCAGTACTATGAGAAACACAGACATTACCGCAGCCACATCTTTCTCATACCTTCAGCTCATGAGAAAACAAAAGGCAAAGACTGTGGCATGCCGACTGCCACGTCCAGCATTTCCTTCCCAGTGGTGCACAGTTGGTGTTCCCTTTCCACTGCTGCCTCCCCAGAGAGGGATGCCATCCTGGCAGTGCCAGCAGCACTTTTACCTCAATTTTTTTGTCCAGTGGTTTTGGGAACACAAGTCTTTACCATCTACTGGAAGCTGCCTTAAGACATGCTGCAGTATCAATACACCTTGCAGAGATTTATCCATAGTGACTAAATTGCTGACATCTGTTTTCCTCTGACCATCTCCCACGGGCAGTATCAGCTGGAGGCCTTAAGTATATTTGTCCATACCTGATGCTGTCTGCTTGTGGCATCCTGTAAAATATTTTTTCCCAGCAAGATTTTTGTTTGCATAGGGTAGTGGGAGAAGGGGAGAGGATAGGAATTTTTGCCTACCCTGTATCACTTAAATTTGTTGAGCATTCTATTTATGAAACATCCCCACTGCTGTTGCATTTCACAGCAGCCTCCTCCCTAAAAGCATCAGAAATTTCCACAGCAGTCCCAACAGCTGTTTCTCAATATTCAACTGGTTTGCAGCTGAGGGAGCCTTCAGATGGGAATGGCAAAATGCCTGTTGGCACTGCCAGGAACTCCCCTGGCTACCTAACTCCCTGGAGTGAGTCCAGAGACGGTCAGTGGCCTGTGTTACACTGAATTTTTGCTTCCACCACTGGCCATCCCAGTTGCACATCCTTACACTGCTTCCTCACGCATATCAGCAACCAGCTGATCTATCCTTAAAGCAGCGCTCCACCAAACAAAGCAGCTTCTGATAAATGTCCTGGGGAAGGAACTACTCTCTTCATCTACCTGCTCCTACTCCCTCAGTAGCTGTATGGCCATAACTTCAAGTTTTATAAATCACAGACCCGAAACCATCTCTCTACATGACTAAACATGCACAATCTCATTTCCATTAATGATTATCATGATCTATGACATATGCTCTGTGCTGCCTTACAGCAGTTCAAAATGGAATGGCAAAATTAATGGACAGGGGGAGACGAACCATAAATTTTCCAGCTTCATTCCCAATACCAAAATTTCTGCAAGTATTGCAGGCATCAACGTATGAAGAATTGCACAAACACATAAAAAAAGTGCAACTGATCCACAGCATGGAACTGAGTACCACAACATTGCATGCTAGGTCCTACCTCCAGGATATGCCGTGGTTAAATTACAAAAGCAGGGAGCACAAAATACATCACTCCAACATGCTGAAGTTCCAGAGAGGCATTTCACTTTGACAGAGTCAAGTTACTCCACATGGAGTAAACAAACTATTCCGGTTCCCCCAAGTGCTCTTCATATCTGACAACACCTTTCTATACAGGTCCTTAAGGATCAGGAAGAGCCTGGCATACTGCAATTCCTGCATCAATACATGTTTGAGGACTTTTAAAGGTAGTTCATTGCCATGAAGTCTCACAACTGTCCTGGCTTTTGTCCTTTCCAAGGATTTCTTCATGAGATGTGCGATATTTAGTAACTACATTCCACATTTGTCAGCCTTCATTCAGGATTGCAAAACACACACCTAAAAAATATTCCATTGCTCGATCACGCTAACACAAGTCATATTAATTAAGAATATGTTTGTGTAATTACATAGGAGAGGTGCTTTGCACAGCAGTTAAAGTGCATACAACATCTATAATAAGCAACCCTGTGTGTAAGACATTGTTACAGTACAGGATTCTTGGTCTGAAAGAAAGAAGCAATTTGAAAATTGATGCCAAGTCTTTGGTGTTTTCTAGGTCACATAAATTGTTACTAGGATCTGATATATTTTAGTAACAAAGCATATTAAATAATATTTTATCTGACTCAATAGGAACAATCATTCTACAGCATTTGCTGAATAAAGGCAAACACATTTCTTCCAAGAAGTTAATTAAAGATGTATCATTTACATACAGCAACCAGATCTGAATGGCTATTGCAAAACTTTCTTTGACCACTTTACCTAAGAGAATAAACACTGACGCAATCAAATTCTCACACCTTAAAGTTATTATGATTACTTTGGTTAGAGCTAACTCTTCTCACAGATGCAATAAGCAGAGTTGCACACACTTTGTGATAAAGACTCGCAGGCTAAAAAAACTGTTAGCAGGACAGCCATAGTGTCCTTAGGCAAGGCAGCTCCCCAGTTACTGCCCAAACCAGGGAGCAATATATAGGAATAATGTGCATATGCTCAGCAAATCCATTTTTATATTTTCTTTTTAATTTTAATATCAAAGTATTCCAAAGCTCAATTATGCTTCATTAGGGAAACTGTGACCATCCCACTTAATTATTTTAATATCTCAGGATTAGACAAGGAATGCAGAATTTTGGTAAAGCAGACAATGAAGGAAACACACTGACTGTTCCAAGAAAAAAAAGCTGTATTTCATGTTTTGAGCCAATCAACGATGAGCCACAGATATTGTATTACAGATGATTGCTTTAATCCTAAGGCATTTTAGGGTGTATTTGAAGTAACACAAGGGAAGCTTGTTTTGATATATTCACAATATAAAGCTGCTAGAAGATGGTTCCTAGATTCACACTGTGAGTTAAGTTCTCTCTCCCCCTTTGAAACCAAAAAAGGAAAATACTTGCAAGCAGACTTAAAGTCAAAATAAAACATCAATTTATCACACAGCTCTTCCCTGAGAGATCCCTTTTCCTTCTGCGTATCACAAAACCAGAACTCCAGGCACACTCCCCTTCATCCTGTGCTACAGATCTTTCATTTAAAACTGCTAACTTCTCTGTACACATTTATCACAAGTTTTTAAATACCGTTTTCACCTTCACTGCCTTCAGGAACTCCACAGAAGCACAACTTTACACAATGGCACCACCTTGTGTTTCAAATACCAATTTCCAATCCTTCCACTGACCTCAACTTCATGCCTTTCACTCACAGTGGACTAAAAATAAACTTATTTCAATACAAACATATCAAATATGGTCATTAAATATTTAATATATTATTTTGTAATCTATAAATACATGATACAATATAACTATTTCTTTCAAATGAGACTCATCCTATTTTCTGCCATTTAAATTTGTGATTTTCATACCCCAAATTATCTACAATACAACCTCTACAAGCATATTTTTAATTTAGTCCCTGGATTTTTTTCATACAAAAGGAATGCTTAGATCCTCATGGATGACCTATTTAGGGGTCAAAGTCAATTAAATTGTCTCTAAAGCAGCCTTTACCTGCTTGGTTAAATGAAAATAAAGCTACACATATATGTATCTTAAACCACTATCCAAGAAATGGATAGATCAAAAACACAAGTCTTGAAAAAAATGTTTACTTAAAAGATTAAATGCAGACATTATAATATTAGAAAAACATGTCATCCACTGCCCAAACTTTTATTGTTACGGGCAGGGTGGCAGCCTTGGCATTCAGAAGTGGCAAACCACCTTACTAATCTTACAACTCTACTTGAAGCTGTGAATAACTTTGCAAATTTTCAGCTGTGTGAGCTGAAATACAAGTAAATCCTCACCAGGCTGACTTTTCTTTTCTGGAAGTGGAAAGTGAGGTACTTGTGCAGCAAAAAATGATTCAGTTGCTTACATTTTACAGGGTCTTTGAAACACACCCGCTACTATACCTACTACTATGAAACACACCCACTACTATACCACTACTATACTGATGGAACTTAAAAATCTGTGGCCTTTGTTGGGAAAAACAACCATGTTGTTCAAAACTGCTTGGTAAAAGAAATCAGTTTTAGTAAATAATACCCACAAAAGTTCCATTTCTAAGTGGATGCTCCAGTGTCGCTGTTCTCAATGCTGATTTGGCAGTACCTAATCCTTTGAGCCCTCTCCTAAAGGCATTGTGCGCCATGCTCTTCAGGCTCCTCACTTCCAGTAAAAGCATCCTGTTATTCCCAGGCCTAATCCAATGTACACTGGATTCTGGGATTCAGGATAACTTACTTTTCCCAATCTAAATGGTTAATGGTTCTCCTACATCTCACATGCTCCTCCTCACAAACCTAACCCTTTCTTCAGGTGCAATCCTTCTTTCTATTCTACTCTTCCACCTGCTATTTTCTTCTTCATCTTAATGTAATTCATTAAAAAAACCCAAACAAACAAACAACCAACAACAACAACAACAACGAAAAAAACCCAGCTGTATCTTTTCTATTACTGCCTATACTCAAGTCACATTTGCTCAGTATAAATAAAGGCAGAATTTATAAAGGTAAATTTTGTCAAAAAATACCTGCACATTTCCTCAGATATTTACAAGGGATTCCACTGCACAGTATTGGAGGCTGATATAATGGTCACACATCTTGAGTCACCAATATCATGGAAACACCAGTTTTCTAGAACCTTCTTGTGCAGGCTTCTGCACACCTTTTGCCAAAACTTTTCAGCATTATACCCCCGAAAGGAGCTCCAGGAGTTTGAAGGTCCTGACAACAGACCTCTTTAAAAAAAGCCAAAGCTGCTGATCTTCCTTCAGCTGTGCTCGTACAACTGCTTACAAGGCATGCAAAGGAAAATGTTCCATTTAAAACCAGTTCAATTTCATGAACCAGCTCACCAAGCAACCCTACAAACAGTTTGCCAGTGCAATTATGCTAGTGATGCAAGGGCAGAATGAGAGCTGTGTCAGCCGGCAGGGCTGCCAAAAAGATGCCTCTTAAAACTGCATTCTCAGGAGACATACAGTGGGAACCACTGATATGGGTAAGGCTTTTTCAGCTGGAGTCAGCTGGGTACAACAGCTCTACAGGGAGAGCATACCTCAGAATGTGCTTGGAACAGTCCTGTTTCTCCCCAGAATAGCAATAGAAGTTGAGTGGACAATGTGACCTAGCAAGTCTATCTTCTACCAATTATTTACCCTGAGACATCTGAACTCATTCCTTTCCCCCACTGTTCAGCCCCCTGCACTCCAGTACCACAGATGTTGCATAAGAGTTGCTGAACAAACACAAGCCTGGCATATTAAAAGTAACCCAAACCAGTCACAGTTTACAATAATATGCCAGACTATAACCTGGGATGATTCAACTTGTTTTTATAAGCAGCAGAGGCTGGAACAATGAGAGGCATCTCACAGTGACACGTTCCTCACAGACTGAGCCATGCTTGCAGGCTTTGCTCTTCTGTTCTGCCTCTTCTCTGTTCTCCATATGGTCAGAAGGGGAAACAATCTTCCCTCTGCCAGCTCCTCTGGGAGGCCAAGACAGAAGCAGCACCTCAGCATGACCCATATATCTTGCAGTGAGATTTAGGCAGGTAAACAGCAGTTTTTTCTAGTATTTTTTTTTCTCTCTGAAGAAAAGGCTGGGGACAGAGCGATGGTTATCAGTGGTCATGGTTATCAACGATCATAGTTATCCGTTCAGCTGCTGAAGGCAAAGAAGTGAACAAACTGAAGACTCTGACAAACATCTTTGTCCTTCCTGGATAAAATGGGATTATAGGGAATCTGAAAATTTAAATTCTCTGCATTTCTTGGTCACAGCCTCAAAAAATGAGGCCTACCGTGTCAGATGAAAATGAAAAGGCAAATTTAGGCAAAAAATGAACACAAGGCCACATGATAACTCCATCTCGGTGGACTGGAAGGCCACGAAGGTGACAAATTCCTAACCAAGTTGATGATGATGACAAAGACGATGATGAAGAAAAAGAAGAACGGTATTTTGACAAGCAGATATACTAAAAGCTGTTAAATATTGAGCTTCTACAATGAAACACAGAAGCATGGCAGTGACTACACATCCCTACCAGGATGAAGGCCTTTCACATTAGACTACCACTATCAAATTCCTAAAGTAAATATGGAACAGCAGAAAAACTGAATACATATTCTTGATCAAATTATCATAATCAGAGAGAACTGCCATTGACTGCATGCAAAATGCAATTGTATTTGCACGTCAGAACCACGACTCCTGTTCAATACAAACAAACTTATTAGATCTGAAGAAGTTTAGAAGTTTTTAAGAACTCTTTGTTTGGATCCTTTATAAGCAGAAAAATCCCAGTTGCTGAAACCCTGATTTCCATGCAGGTAGAGAAATCCTGTAAATAAATTCCTTTTAAAATATCTTTGTTGCTGGAGGGTGAATCTAGAAGGTGAACTGGACTTCTCTGTAGAGCCAAGCACTGCAGTACTTAAGGCCTTAAATAGTTTATTCTTTGTCTACATTGCTTTTGAATGTGAATACTGAAAGACTGAGGGAAAGGCTAAAGGATACAATTGCTCTAGTTCAGTGTGCCAGTTCTTGAGCAGGGCAGATTACCACTTGACACATGCAATAGCTCATACCAGTGGTACCCCTAATTCTCTTTTCCTTGGCGACAAAGGGGTTCTCACCCTATTGCAGAGTGGCTAGGCTACTTGTGAAATTGGGATTTCACAGTCCTGCACTGATGCAAGGTACAGCTCAGTGCCAGTGGCGCACTTGCACCAACTTCAGTTTTCCTTTGTTTGCCAACTGTACCCTGTGGAGCTGCTACATAAGCAACTGAATTGCTCCCAAAGCAGAGGCAGTGCAAGAACCACAACAGCCATCCCAAGATAAATCGTCCCAGATGGTGCATCAGATCCCTGAGGCACCTCATGTCCCTGTCTAGAAGCAGCAGCATTTGGCACTCACTAGCTGATTAACACATACAACCCACCTTAAGGGGAGCCTGAAGATATTGCTGAGAGTTTGATGAGTCCATCGTGCTGATTGCTTAATGCAGATGGTCACACATGATCCTTCCTTTCCAAGTAGATTTACATAGCAAACATGAAAGAAACAATAAAAATTCCCTTGCATCCAGGAAGGGGATTTAAGAAAATGAGTTCCTTCTTAAAAAACAAAAAAGCCTGGTAAACTCTTGTGTTGCCTTGCAGTAGCAATTTGTACCTGTGCCACTTGATATTGTATAGAAGGAAAACACTATTGCTGTGTTCCAACACCCACTTTCACTCGGGGTGAACTGAGATTTCTCTTTGCCAAGTTATGACACAGATGGAAGTCCCAACAACGTAAGGCCCTGTCTAATTCAAAGGATGCAAAATGATAAAAAGTTTAAGATAGGAGAAAAAAACAGCAGCACTGAGGTATATTATCTGCTAAAATCTTCCAAGTACTCACGAAGGGAAAGAATGATTGCCTTTGTTTTCAGGCTTTATATGCTGATCAGTCAATGCAGTATGACTCAATATAAGAGTTGGTTTTGCTGTTAGGCAGAAACAGAGCAAAAACTAGGAGAAAGGGGACAGTTCTCTGTGGCAAGTTCTAGGCTGGGGCAAAGACCTCTTTTTCATGCTGGGAAAAAGTCCATAATCAGAGAGGCTCTCGCTCTGCACTGTTACAGGCCATCAAGTTCTCTACTCAAGACAGTTTTCTTTTCTTCATTTTCAGACTTCACTTTCTTCTCTTTGTAGCTCTCATCCCACCTGACAGGACAAGGCAGACTTCCTGCTCTGCCTTACAGCCTTCTGCCATTTCAGTGCAGCTATTGATAGGATCAGTCAGGATCAGTCTTCGTGAAGAAAGTCCAGCTATGCCTGTTGTGCCAGGAGTCAATCTCTGCTCATTCACGTGCAGGTGCGTCAGTGGCCCAGAGGTGAGACAAGTGTATTCAATGAAGATGCAAGCTTTGGAAAGCTAAATGGTGAAGGTCTCCTAAGCCACAGACAAACTCCAATTTTTCGAAACCTATTTTGAAATGTCTCCTCCAAGGAACGGAGTTATCAGTGTGTTCAAGAAGAGGGAAAAACCTTTAAAAATGTTAAGAGAAAGAAAGTCCTCAGCAATTTTTCTTAGCTTCATCCTTAAACAGACTGGCAAAATCCTTTTACTTCTTCCAAAAAGCAAGAGCTCTAGACATTAACATACTTCAGTTACAGTAATTAAGGTCAGAAGCAACTGAAAAGAAGTTCTAACAAAATGAATTAGGCAACCTTTCTGATGTCACCTACAGCAAATCATTCAGCCCACTGAATAATTTCATTGTCAGTTACATATCTGGAAATGTCATTTTTCTTTCTATGCCACTTAGTGACTCTCAAATTTATGTGGCCTTGGATATAGCTGTTATGCTGTACACAACAAATAAGCAAAGTATACAATTGGCAGCAGGTAAAATCCTTCCTAAAACAATATTTATATTGCAGGGAATACATCACTCTTTATCAAAAGTGGTATTTTAGTACTCTATAAAATTGTGGTTAGTCTCTATCTTCAAAAATGTTAAGTTTTGATATCTTCTCATAAGCAGAATGCTAGCAAAATTGTAAAAATGTATGTTTAGGTTACCTCTCCTGAAACAAATCAGCAATTAATATTCCTTATTCAAGCCTATTTCTTATATTTAACATTACTGATATTAATATCTAAATAATATTCAAATGAGTTACCTGAGCTAGAAGAGGATCTGAATTCTGATTTAACTTGAGATAAAGTTATTCTTTGTTGCACAGAGAGAAAATGCTCATAATAAAATTATTGCCTCAAATCTTCCTTCCCTCCCCTCCAAAATCAAACCTGATATTTACATTTCCTCCTTCTTCTGCAATTTGAGGAATGTTAACTGTGCTTGTGTTCACAGGGACAAATAAAGATGACAACCAAGGACGCAATTACAATAAACCTCTGATCTGCTTCCACTAAAACATATACTTCAGCTTCTAAACAATATGCCACTCAGATGGAATAAAGCCTACCTGACACTAAAATTACCAATGTTTGTCATGTCTGAGCACATTTTTGGGTTAAATTAAACAAGCAAGTCTTGCCTTTATCAAGTCTCGCCTTTATCAAGTCTCCTAAAAGAAAAAGAACATTTAGTGGCTTAAAAAGCAAGTCCATGTAGTGTGTTTCTGTCACTTTTTCTTAAAGAGAGAGTTCTGGGCACTTGTAAACTGTGAATTTTTTTTTTTTTTAAATGGCATCTTGATTCTTGGTGGATTTCACTGGCAGTTGTGTTTGCAGCTTTGAAGTCTCCTCCAGGTCTGTCATTTGGTAAGGCTGTTGATGGGTGCCTGGGGTGCTTTGTCCTCCGGGAGGCTATTTTCCTTTAATTCATCTCTGATTAGAAGCAATTTATGCATTTTCATCTGTTTTATGTAAAGATCAAAGGGATCATGGTTCCCAATGTCGACCCTATTATAGACAAAAGGGGAAGGCTGCACATTTTTGCTTGGTTGCAGTTTAAGCCTCAAAGCACCAGTTCATACTACACAGTTCTTGATATATCTCTCATAAACCAGCATTTTACATGGAGACCCAGTCATACCCATTTGCTTGCCTGTAAACACCTGCATGCTTTTATATTTATATAAAACAAAATCGAGGGGTGAAATTCCCATTTTCAAATCTGCTACGATAATTTTTTGCCCAATGAGAACAAAGAGATAAAAGTTTAAATTCAATATTGCCATAACAAGACTCCTCTTACCGGTCCCATTAATAAATCCATGGCGCTTCATTTAATCACAAACTGCCATAGCTGGCCCTGCATCAGAATGTCTGTTCAAAGCTTTCTCAATATATTTTTTCTGTCTCCAAGTTACAATAAAGACTGACTTTTATGCAATTTAAATAGAAATTATTCCCAGCACAAAGATAACTTTAAAACTTATTCCAATATAATCAATATTCAGCAGCCCTTGATATTAATGACATTGATATTAACATTGTTGTCACCAAAACAAGAGCGAAAATATAGATGTCACTAAAACATACCTGAAGTGAAAAGATCTGCATGAGGAAGTTATATTTTATTACTATTTTTTTAAGCAAACTCAGTACGTATGCCAGCAAACATGCGGAGATAGAAAACTTCCAGGATGTTGTCCCAAGCCAGTAAACACACACTGTAAATGCAAATGCCACTTTTTACTTCCAGTCAACCTGACTCCCTCTCCATAAGGCTCAAAACTTCCCATTTCTCACTAATCATGTATAGAAGAGGGAGAAAATATTGTGAAGGCAGATAGAAAGTGGGGAAAGCCCACCAAAAATCCACTTTGTTGGAAGAGGCATAGCACCTTGCTTGGGAAGGCTTCTCACACAGCAACACTGGGAGAACAAAGACTGCATTGGTGGCTCGTGATATTAAAGACAAAGAATTTGGATTTTACTTCATCAGCAATGTCCTGAAGAAGATGTTCCACATGAGGGACTCGTAATAAATGGTGGAGTCCTTAACAAGTTTAGAAACTTTGCTAAAATAATCATGGTCATTCTCGGAGTGACAGCGGGGCTGCATAAAGCAAGTGAGGTACAAGAAAACAGCATTGAAAAAAAGACGAGAACAAGAGCTGTACAGCTTATTTGTTATCCAGATAATCCTAAACAGACAAGAATATTTAGAATTTGTATGTTGAAAAATAGAAAGAAAAAATCTATTACATCGTAAAGGACTTTGCAATTTTCTCCTCCAGGCCCAGGTTTTTGCTCAACCTGAGTTAACACATGCCATTAAAAAAAAAAGAAAAAAAAAACCACCATCACTTCAGGGAAGGTCTTACCATTCTACTTATGAAACTTGTGACCTTTGCTATGGATTAAAAGGAAAGAATTCTTAAATGCATTACAATGTTCCCATGTACTTGTGTTCTTCCATAGCAGCCATCGCTGGGATTTTGCTGGTAATTCCCAGTCTCCCAGAGCCATGTCTGTGGTAACTCACGTTCAGTGCAAACAGGGAGGAGAGATCCCAGTGCTCATTACAAGGTAATTGTTATTTTTCCTTCTTTCCAACACTTAAAATTACCCTTAAAAACACTTAAAAACCTTGAAAGCCACAGTTCCAAAACAAGACAGGCGGAATTCTCGGCTTGCATCATTAACACCATCACAATAAACTCAGGTCTTTGATAGTTTCTAACACATCAAACCCAAAGAACATGCAGAAGAGGTACTAACACATCCCTGCTCTGCCAAAACACAGAAAACTCCAACTTATGGGACAATTCAAGAAATAATTATGGTAAAGAACCTCAGGCTGTCAATCTTACCCATAGTAAAAAACAATAACTAAGCTCTTGGAAGATGTGTCCGAATTCAAGACAAATTCTAAGCAAAAGTAGCCATAGGGAAAAAAACACCACTGACAAAGAAAACATGGTTAGCAGAGTTCTTGAAATTCCAGCAGGCAAGGAAACTCATGAGGTATTTAGGAGTGAACATTCCAGAAGAGATGGAAAGACTACAAAAAGAGAAAGTTAGGTGCTGCTTTTAAAAGACAAAAATTACCTTGAGAAAATAGGTAAACATCCAAATTCATTTCTAGGGAGCAAGAATGCTTTTCCTTTTTCAGATCTGACTTGCCCTTTGCCCAGGGATCTCTTAAATTGCATTCAGAGACATGTAATCAAGTTTATATGCTAAAGGAATGGGAAAAAACTGCCCAAGGGCAAAAGGAAGGTCCTGTTTGGGGGAAGGCAGTGGGGCAGGGGGAAAGCAGGTGAAGAACCCTTACCTTTCCTCTCAGGAAGTTGTTAAAAGGTCTTGTTCAATTTTTGGTAGAATTCAGGGTCTTTTACTGCTTAACAGATTCAAGAAGAAAAATTACTTGGGAAGCTATTAAAACCTGAAAGGATAAAACTGAAATTCTACATGTAACCAACTGACACACACAAAAAAAGATCTAGGAATTAAATGCCTGTCGCTTGTTGCTTTTTCTTTTTTTAATCACTTTATGGTCCCTTGAAACCATGAAAGAAATTTCCATGGATTTTCCTCTGAGACCTCAGACCGAGACATTTGGAAGAAAAAGGGAAATGGCTGGAAATGGTTTATTCTTTATGAAAAACAAAAATTAGTCTGCTAAAAGTAGTTAGCCTAGTTCTCTTCTTCTGGAATTCAATAATTCACTCCAAAAAACTTGTGGGAAAAAGGCTTAGTTTGGGTAATATTTCCAGCTTAGAACACTGATGTGTTCAAAGTGTTAGTTCTGGTTAGAAGGCCAAAATGGAATAGAGAGGTGAGAACTAAACTATTTCTGTATATTGCAACTGGAAAACAAAATATGCTGCCCACAAGTGGATAAGAGAGTCATTCATCTGACTCTACTGAAAAAGTAAGATTTACAAATTTCTCCCACACATTCAGTAATTTCAGTTAAGAAAAAAAAAAAGAATAATTACATTGTGAATACAGTGAAGTTTTTCAAGTCTATTTTACAATACAGTAACAAAACAAATTTCTTTAAAAGCAAACTGAAGAACACAACATGATAAAAACCTGTATTTTTTACTCTAATGAACACTGTATTTTCAAATTCTCTGGTTTTCTGGTTTTGGCAAATGAAGACAGCAATAGGATTACAATGATATACTTTGAGTTTTGCAGTCAGCTGTCTAATAAATCACTCGAAAACCCCTTTAGCAATTAAAACTAAAAATTTTGTTCTAGATAGAGACATGCAATTTTACGTAGCAGGCTTTTAGAAATAAAATCCAGTTAAATAAAACCCACCCTTTTGTTCTCAAGCGTTTACATCTCGGATTAATTTTTAAAGTTTTCTATAAATCTTCGACATTGTTCAGATATATAACATAAACATGAAATATGGCAAAAGTCGACAAGTTAATTTATTGTACCCTGTAATCAACAATCTATGCTGATCTTCAGAAAAGATAAACTAGAAAACAGTTGCTCATTCTGTAAAGGAGATAAAAGCAAATGGGAAACTCTGAAAGTGTTCCAGAAATGCAAATGCATATATCATTTGTGCTAAAGGCAACACCAACATTCTCCCTCAAACGAAGCCATATATCAACATGTAAGAACAAGGAAGCATTCTTCTGTCAGCAGAAAACAAAAGAAAACATCGCCCATGATGAATAAGCGATCAAACTGAAAACAAAATGGCAACAAGAATTATACACTACTTAAAAATTTATTTTCAGTGTTCTTGTATGCCACAAAACATACAGGTTGTAATCCGAAGCACAGACAAAACAGCGAGGGGCACCGGAACTCGTCTGATCTCCTATGCATTGGTGATGTACAAGCCCAACCCTATATTCCCAAACTTGCACGTTAGGTTCCTCACTTTTCCCTCGAGTTTCCCAAATTCCTTCCACATTACATTCAGCTCTTTCACTTCTTTGTAGCCATGCCCTTCAGTTCCCTTTTCCTTCCTCTCCTCTGCCACTACACGCAATTCTGGTGCCAGCCAAGCACAAAGCAAGCACACTGTGGCTGCTCTGGAGCCTTCTCAGCCATCAGGACCTATGTAGTTAATGACTGATATTAAAGGCCAAATTGAAAAAATCCTTGAGCTCGGGTCACAGTCTTTTCTTGAACAGTCTGGGGAAGGGAACACCAATTTGCATTCCCTTAAATTTTAAAGAAACACATTCACATTTGAAGCTTTTAAGATCTCTGCTGTATTCACCAAATCTATCAAATCAGCCAACAAGCTCCAAAAACGAATGTGGGAACTGAAAGGTAGACTATGTAAACTTGTCCCTTCAGGTAATCAAAGAAAAATGCTGTGTCCTTACTCAGCAGATTTAACTTACACAAGTCAGGGGATTAAAAAAACAAGGAGGGAAATAATAGTGTTCTGAATATAGATGCATCTGTTGTCTATCTGGAAATCAGGGCTGCTACTTTGAGCGAAGTGTTTAGTTCATCATTTGAAGACAGGAAAACTCTCAGGTACATTTCTTGTTAAATATCTAAGGTTGCAAAGCCAAATTTGTATATGCATATATATATACACACACACACATATATATATAATATTTTAGTGCGGCATTAACTGATTTAAACCATAGTCTCAATAGAGATAAAGACACAATTTCCATGACCAACAGAATTAGTATTTGCTCACTCCAGAAGAATAAATTTTTACAAACCCCAGCTTGAAATCTATTTTTGGCACATTCCATATCTGTTTAGCTTTAACATTGACTAGCAAAAGTGTGTAACTTTTTAAAATTATCCATTAAATGATACAACATAGTCATTAAAAACACCCACTCTTCAAAGCTCTGAAAGATCTATTACAGGGTAGTCATGTAGGGTGAGCAACACACTGCTTGCTCCCTGCTCCTCCCAAAGTATGTTATCCCATTTCAATTGCCACTACTGAAATAAGTACGTAAATCCATAGTCACATTTCACTCTTGAAAACTAGAGCACTTATGAGTTGGCATTAGAACCCCAAATTTAGACACTCTGTGATTATGACAAGACTCAACTGTCCATAAGGCATCCTCCTGGGCAATAAATGCCATTCCCTGATTCATTTTCAAACAATGCAACATCCTAATAATCAAAAGGAATGTTATCCAAGCTCCGAGGAAAGACGCATGGATGAGTGATAAGACAAAGTATCTTCAGAGAAAAAGAATGAAGGGTAACTCGTTGTTCCCAGAAAGAAAATGTGAGAATAGCAATGCACCTCTATCTGGTGAAAGCCGTATGTATTCCAGGATTTTTTCTGCACCTTTTCTAAAACATAGGCAAAAATGAGTACAGAATTTGATTACTAATACAAAGCACCTGTAATAAGTGTCACAAAACCTACATTTTGGTGTGCATGGATATGCCTTTCCCCAGAGGGATAAAGTTCCTTATACCCCATTTCTGCCATATCCAATCACAAACCCGGGCAGATCCACTTTTTCATCACTTATACTTCACAGCAAAAGTGTGCCCTGGAGCAACAATCCTAAAAGGCAAACAATAACTCATTTCATAACTCTTGCTCAAGTGCGGAAAGTGAATTCTTGCGTATTTCTCAGAATCAGAAAGAAGTGGCACACATGAAAATGTTTGTTGGCACACATGAAATGTCAAGTAAAACCTGGGAGAGGTCCAAGAACACTTGAAGGTGTCAGCAGGACTCGGAGGGACAAAAACCACTCAACTTTTTCTGCACAGAGAACAAGACAATAGTTGCCAAGCTGAGGAAACTACCTCAGTTCTTGCCGAGCTCATTTCTGCTCTCACATTCCCAGGCACCAACTGCAGTTAAAGAAAAAAAAAAAAAACAAACCCACAGCTTTTTTTTTCATACTGATTCATCAAGATAGTTGTATCTTTTTGCAGCATGATGAGTGCCTAATTACAATGATTCAAATCTCTTGTCACCTTCAGGCTAGACTACAGATAGCAATGGGTTTTAGCCAGAGCTGATAGGGAAAATGAACTTGACACAGCACGCAATGGTTTGTTAAGCATGATATAATATTAAAAACATCACTCCCCTTTTTAATCTAGCCAGGAGGAGGAAGAAAACTCACATGATTTTGAGTTCAAAGTTGCTAAATCCCTTCTCCAGCAGGGGAACATGCTTGTCTGATTACATTTTCAGGTTGAACGCATTTGTCACTCTATCACCTTTCTCCACATTCAGTCCTGTTTTGAGCCCTGTTGGCTTCAGACAGCTCTTTCTCCTCCTAATGTTACTGTAATTTCTCAAAGTTCCTTCAGCCTACTCCCATTTTCCTTCTTGGGAAATGGTTACATGCAGGCTGGGCCCTCTAGTGCGTGGTGGTGTTAACGCACCACATTCACAGTGCTCTTGGCTTTGTTTTCCTCTACCGAGCAACTTCTGTCAGAACATCTACTCCGCTGAGGTGCCTTTTCCAAGGGGACCCTATTTATGCTTTCATAACTTCAAAAGAAGGAGGAGTTGTCTGAGCGACACCCACTCTGGTTGTCCTGTGGCTTATTGCCAAGACTCAAACTCAAGCACTTGGGCCCCATGGATGGCAACTTAACACCTGCAAAAAGAGCATCAGAAGCCCAGCAGGAAACCTGGGAGATGAGGACAGAGAAGCAGCTTCCCCACCGGGGACGGAAGTTCGGGAATTGAATCTGCTTAATACTTCCAACATAGATCCTTTGTGAGGCCAGTGACCTGCACTACCCTTGCGGTCAGAGGGCTGCACACAAGGGGCCAAGGTGGGGCCTCTCCGTGCTGTACCTTCAGCTTTGGCTTAAGACAGAGACTAAACCCCTGAGGCTATGATTCCCTCAGTCACTCTGATGCATGTCCTGTCCAAACCCTTCAGCATTTAGAAAACCATCTTGATGCTCCTCCACCACATTTTTTGATTCCTCAGGTTCTATTTCACGACCATTAACTTAATTATCCATATAATCTCAAACTATTTGCTTGTCTTTCACTTTTAGTTTCTTAGGATAAAAAGGACCTTGCTAACAGGCAAAACTGGAGATGATTAAAATGCTTTAAATAAAACCCCTGCAATTATACTTAGAAAAGCCAGATATTTTTACATCACTTTAAAAATTTAGGTTTTTAAGGTAATGAGTGAAATGTCTTTAAAATAGGCAGTACTATGTACATAACCAAAATTTACAGTGACAAAACCTGCAATAGTCCAGGGGGAAAACATAACAAAACATAACATAATAACTAAACTGGCAATGGTACAATTAGTGTGAACGGTATCAGAATAATCTGCATTAATTCTCAACAAAGCATATACAGCTTTACTATGTCTGTATGACCTCTAAATTGATAACATCATCAAAGATCAACAAACATAGAAATGAATGTCCTCCATATGAATGACTGCTCTTTACACCCTCATGAAGCTTTTCAGCCACAATGATTAACAAAGAAAAAGGAAGTCTAATTGAACACAAACTCTCCAGTATAGCCCAAGCTGCACATTTTGTTACAACTTCCCAGGTTACTGACAACTAAATGTACCTCTTGACTGCATCACACCCAGGCTATGTTGTTGAAAGAAAGATGTTGTTTGGTTTGTTTTGTTTTTTAAATAGTTTTTAAAACAGCTTCTGCTAGCAGAGGTCTTCCCAGTTTTGGAGGGGAAAATGTCATTATAGGAATCCTGTAAATGCCACAGATCATGAGGGAATAGCATACAAGTGACCAAATTTGCTAATAGGCTTGGAGTTACCTGACGTAATCACTGCAAAGTGGAAGCATTTTGAAACTTGCTTTTCTTTCACTTCAACATTAACTTAAAGTCTTCTTTTAAAACATTCAAAAAGTGTTCATTCTCATTCAAGCTGTGTATATGATTTGTGACCAACAGGTGTGACAAAATATGAAAAAGTTTTTGAAAACCAAGAATGGGCTTAGGTTTAACTGCTGTGGATCCATTTAACATAAGGATGAAACCTGTCCTCATGGATTTTTAAATAAAACAGAATTAAATTTATACCCCTTATGTTTAGCATAATGGAGTAACAACTATTTATGGTTTCCCTGTCAATTCTGGTAGTAAAACTCTGGATGTGGTCACAGAAATTATAAATCTGCATTTTTATCTGGAAAACAAAGTGATTATAATAATTTTCTGCTATTACAAGCAACTGTCTTTAATTACCTCAATATACATTACTTAATTGTCTGAAAAGACAGAATGTCAGCATGAATAGCATTGGTTTGGCAGCCCCAAACTATGAACAGCCATTGAAATGGTGCATGTTCTCTCTATTCCTTTCCTCAAAAACATGAGATCTCACAGAAGCTTGACTACCTTGGTATATAATAAAACTAAAAAACTGAAATAGTAAGGAATCAGACAACTTAAAAAATCTCAAGTGGTGTGTTCAGATCTTTTAAATATTAATCAGTTCACAGTTTGACCCCCTCTTTCTACCAACCCATTTCTCATGTGGCTCTAATTTACACCACAGGTAAATGGCAATGTAATGGACACAGTGGTACTGAGCACACAGCTTAGTACTTGACAATTATTCTGCAGACAGACATGCAAGGATGCCTTTACAGCATCAGTTAATCACTGGCAAATAATCTGCTTTCATGAAGTTTCAAAAAAAAAAAGAAAAAATATTAGAAGAATGAGAACATTTTTTAAAAATCATAGCATTTACCCATTACCATTATTTCTGTGACTATATTATAGATCAGCTTTTGCAATTCTATAATTCCATGTATTCCAAAGAAATTTTTATCATTTACAAATTTTGGACTACAATTTCCATCCCAAAGGTCATATTTCCTCCTTTTTGTTTTTTTTTTTTTATATTAAACACTTCTCGTTTGTGTTTGCATGGCAAGGTTTTGGTAGCAGGGGCTTTCAGGGAAGGAAGCTGAGGAAGCTGCTGGAAGCTTCCCCCAGGTCCAGCAGAGCCAATGCCAGATGGGTCCAGGAGGGATGCACTGCTGGACAAGGCTGAGCCCAGCAGCAATGATGGTATTGCCTCAGGAATAACGTAGTTATTTCCCCATTATCTTACTCTGAGTTAATTGGTAATAAATTAAACTGATTTCCCTGAGTCCAGTCTGTTTTGCCCATGACAGCAACTGGTGAGTGATCTCTCCCTGTCCTTATCTTGACCTGGGAGCCTTTCGTTGTATTTTCTCTCCCCTGTCCCACTGAGCAGGGGAATGAGAGTGGCTTTGGTGGGCACCTGGTGTCCAGCCACGGTCACCCCACCACAACTTCATCCAGGATCTCTCACTTATTATGAACACTGTTTAAAAACGCATTAATTCTGAGCAATGTGGAGATACCTTCTCTCCAAGGAGAATTGTGACCGACCATTCTAGTTAGCTACAACATTTGTCTCTTTCCATTTTCACAGATGCAAAAGATACAATTAAATTAACTTATCCACACAAGTGGCAGAGCAAAACAAAACCACTAAATGGCTGCAGCTGGGGGAAGCAAAGTTAAATAATTTCTGTATTTTACACAAGCCTTCATTTTACGTACATCTTTATAGGACCGATAGAATATTAGGGTCTGTCTCACTTTTATCTGTGGATTTCTTTTCCCAAAAATCTTTGTCTGAGTTGCATTTGCTCAAATGAAAGTCACAGCTGCTGCTATAATTCTGTGTGATGCTTCCTTTTTATCCACATTCCTGTTAAGGGAAGCAGCAATATTTTCACCATTATCATTATTCCTCTACTTTTAAACAGAAGGCCAACAGCATAATCTTCACACTAATCCATGAAACAGATGACAATTATATATATGTTAGAAAAGATGCAGAATTCTTATTCTTCTGTTTCCTTGCCCTATTCAGCAAATACTGTGGTATTTCCTTTCATGATGATATCATTTCTTTGATCCCAGCAAAGAGATTTTTGAAACTTCATTGTTAGAAATACATGTAGAATAACTAACTTACATGGCCTCAATTACAAAATGACATTTGCCACAGTTCATCCACAATGAGGGAGTTTTAAAATTCACAGCATGCCATCTTCTGAAAATCAAGAAGCAGCACTTCACAGGTATGCCACTCCTGGAGCTTTATGCAAAGTCTGCATTCACATGTCCTTGAATTCAGAGTGACTAATAACCTCAGCAAGGTGCACATTTTAAAAGAACACTCATGCTGAAGTTGGCATTTATTCACTGGCATTATGGGTGGCATATTTTACAGGCTGCTTTTTAAGGAATATTCAACCACCTGCACATTGTGTGTCACTGCACTGGAGTTCAGCCACGCACTGAAGCTGGATGCGTTGCAGTTTTGGTAATCAGATTCAGAAAACAAGCATGACAGAGTGAAATTCATTTATTAAGTAATTTACTAAATAGGGATACATCTTGCTATATTACAAAGGAGACAGAAAAAGGCATGTAAGTGGTTTCCCAATATCACATATAAAAAATGCTACCCAGAAAACAAATCAAAAAACCTCTTAGTAAGGGGAAAAAGTTGATGAAGTTAAATATCATCACTGACAGATACCAAAGAAGTTACTTCACCTAGATCTCTATATAATCTAAATATTTACTTTGCTCTTTGATGAAAAGTCAGTTAATCAAGTTATTCTGAAATAGTCCCATAGAGAAGTAACTCCTTACTACCTGAGTATTTATTCAAATGAAACTGCCACCAGTGTCACTTGTCACTCTTTCATAGCTGTCCTGATTTTGTATTTTAATGCAAGAATGGCACTGCTACAAGTTGTCCAGTGCAAGTTCTCTTAGACTGAATTCCACAGGAAGAGACCTCTGCAGCCAGTTGAAAAGTAACAAAGTTAACAGCACTCCTAAGAGGCAGGGGACTTTGTCAGCAGTGTTCCAGAAACATTCTGAGCTTTTACATAAATTGTGTCACAAGCTGCGCCTCATTCACTGCCATCACATCATTATGAATTTTGTCTCCATTTCAGCATACTAATTACATTTACAAAGGAAGTCTTCCAATATCATAAAAAAAAGCCAACTGTATCCCAGGCTGCATAAAAAGAAAGATGACCAGCAGGTGGAGGAGGACGACTCTCCTCCTCTACTCTGCTCTGGTGAGACTCCACCTGGAGTGCTGTGCCCAGCTCTGAGGTCCCAGCAAAGAAAGATACGGACCAGTTAGGGACGGGTTGAGAAAAGAGCCACAAAAAAGGACTGGAGGAAAGGAACAGCTCCCCTTTTTAAAAAGGCTGGGACACTCGGGGGTTTTTAGCCCGAACAAGAGAAGACTCTGGGGAGACCTTATGTTAGCCTAATAATACTTAAAGGGTGGCCGATCAGAAAGGGGGGGAGGGACTTCTTACATGAGGGCCTGTAGTGACAAGACCAAGGGCAATGGTTATTATCTGAAAGAGAGTAGATTTGGATTAGACATAAGGAAGAAATTCCTTACTCTGAGGAGGGTGAGACACTGGCACAGGTTGCCTAGAGAAGCTGTGGATGCCCCAACCCTGGCAGTGTTTAAGGCCGGGTTGGATAGGGCTTTGAGCAACCAAGTCTAGTGGAAGGCGTCCACAGTGTGTTGGACTTCAAAGGTCCCTTCCAGTCCAAAGAATTCTGTGACTCTGTGATAAAAGCAACAGGCAACTCATTGCAATTCACTGCATCTGGTCAAGTTATTGGAACAAAAACTGGCCAAACAATGGATTGGGGAGCATCTACTTAAATACACAGCTCAGGTAAGAAAGAGTGGAAACAGCTTTGTACATTAAGCTTTATGTTTGTGCCTGCTTTTCTTTATACTACTATTTAAGGAACAGTCAATACAACCATTAAGAAAGAAATACAATTTTTTTAAATTGACAATAAAATTGGAAATAATGCCATGTAATAAGACTGATTTTGAAGTCCATACAAACCTGTTCTTCCAACACATATTTCTAAAGCATTTTACAAGCCTTCTATTTCTCAAGCAAGACAGGCTCAACACTTACAAAACCACCTAAGTGTCCTCCAAAAATGCAGACTGTTCTTTACAGGTGCGGATTTAAAAGTTTAGTAATTTCTATCTAAAAATTATGCTATCAGGTGGTGTTATTACACTGCAGTGGATATTCCTGCCTTCTCAGAGGCCCATTCAAATAGATAAATAATCTCTCAGATTTTACACACGATATTGTATCACTCTACTTGCTCAGAAGTTTGGGTACAATTGCCTGGGACCATCTACAATGGAAAAAAAGACACCTTATCAACCTTCAGTAGGCCTCAGCTCCCTTGAAAAGAAGAAATTTCAGAGGCCACCAGTGGCTCTCAGCAGGCAAGCTGGTGTCCACCAGCACTGCAGTGGAGTCCCAGCTTTCATTACAGAAATCAGTGGCATTCATTTGGCAAGGACAGAGCCTATCATTGCAGTTAAACTAATGATACTGTTCGTGAAACTTCACTAATTAATATCCCACATGGCTACGTTGACCAAATAAACCATCTGCATTCTGCTGCTCTTCTGAATTCTCTCTGCAGGTTTCAAGTCCTTAAATCACATTCCCCCCCAATCTAGTTTGTCAGGTAAGTCACAGTAGTCCAATTTCACAGGCAACTGACCCACCACTGTTAAAAACCTTCCTCTTGTGAAACTCCATGAAGGTATGAAATATCACAATATTCACATTCTCCTGGACATGACTGTCTATGACAGTCAAGTGCAAACAGAAAAAAAGCCAGCAGCAGGTGGAGAAGAGCCCTACTATTTCTCTAAAGACCACAGATCTTATTTTTCCAACAGAAACTTAGCACTTTTCCTTCCTCTGGCAATACTGAAATATTTAGACGGTAATAAGTATGTTCAACATAGTGATTTTATAAACCTTTTAGATACATTTTTATTCTTTCCCCTGAATCTTGTAAGCTGGGGATTCAATTCCAAAATATCTTTGCTATCAAATACACAATACATAGGTTATAAAAACCCACAGGTTTATTTAGCATTTTTTTGACATAAGTTCACTAATTGGTTAGCCAAATTATCCAGCCCAGAATTGTGTGTATACATTATTAAACCCCATTTTGAGTTTGCATATTACCTGTTTCTTATAAGTGTATTAGTTCCTCTGTTGGGTGTTTTATATATTTACAAAGATATTCTAAAGTTTTGTCTTATTAAGAGAAAAATTGCATAGAATGAGAAAAACTTCTTAGGTAACTTTGGAATCTTTTAACTTGTAAATTAGCAAAGCAAGCACTGAGATAAGTCTTTGGGAATATATTTGAAGTCTTAATGAAAGGGTCAGATTACAAAAAGCCATAGTGGGAGTATTATATGAGGAAGCTTTAAAGTTAGTTGCAATGTATTAAAAAACAACATTCAAATAAATTATTTTTCACTGCAGTATGCCAAGTTTTTGGAGATAGAATTAAAATTGGACTTTCATTTTAGACCCAAGTAAAGCATAATGCTAGACTATAATACGGCATATACTAGTGAGATCCAAATGCCCCTGGTGTTGCAAGAGAACATTTTCCCTCAGGCATTTGAAATTTAATGCTTCTTTAATATTCTCTGTTGGATATTGCAAGAATGGAATTTCAAATATTTCCTGCAATTTGAGTTAAAGATTACTGAATAATGCTGAGCAGCAAAAAATTTTTGAAGCGTACATCTGAGGCTGGCATAGTAGCTTAATGTCCTGTTGTTTCTTGCTTTAGCAAAATTAATTTCTTCAGTCTTCAACCACAAATTCACGCACCACCTGGAGATACAAACCCGTAATTTAACTGTGGTGTATTTCTAGCTCCCTTGCCTAATACACACTGAGGCCAGACCCTGTATGTCAGGCAGCTATAAAAGGAAAAGGCCATTTCAGAGCGATACTTTATATTCTCCCAAGCCAGACAGCAAGCAGCTTGAAAAACAGTATCCGGCCCATTATTGCAAATAAATGGGATTACCGGTCATGAAAAAAATGCACATGATCTATTAAAAGTGTATATTCTACTATATAGACAAGAGTAACACCTTTCCAATAGGACTCAAAACATTCAAAAGGCTTTTATCCAATTAAGGTCCAATTTTTTTACCATACCTGTGTAAGTGCTTTACCATGGCTAATCTTTACAGGTAAGGGTAGAATGCAAATTGAGCAAAAAGGCATCGTTTTATCATTCTAAAAAGAAACCAGAAAAACACTAACTATAATAATGATTCCTGTTGCTTGATTACTTCATGGAGAAGCCTCCCTCATCCACAGATGCAGCACCTTTCCATCATTTGTGTCATGATATAAACAGCCGATCTCCCAATTTTTTTCTACGGCCATGGTTCCCTTCTCATTCATGCTGGGCACATGCAGACCCACTCCTCAGCTCTCTCTTCCAGGAAGCCTGCTAATCCCCCTCGGAACGGCTTGGAAAGCTGCTTCAGACATTAGGACTACCCTGAGTTCAAATTAACTAATTCCTCAACACCATCCCAGCCTGACAAGACAACTCTAAATGACTTCATGACAGGTCCAAAAGTTTCAAACGTTTTCTTAAGAGCATGAGCCTGAGGACCATTCTCATGGGTTCCAACACAACCCTTGTCAACACTGAACTAAAAAAACAACAAAAAATATACACATGCCTGTTTTTGAGCAACAGGAAAACTCCAAGTTTTCTAGCACTGGTATGGCCAACAGAGTCCACACAGCTGCAATCAGGGGCCTGTGCTTTCATTCAGAGATGGGGTAGTTTAGCCCTACAGTGTGCAACTGAATGCATACAGGCACGTGCAGAGAGTACTTGTGTTTATGTGAGCAGAAAGAAGAAATTTTCTTTATTCACTCTTTACTCAAATATCAGTAGACACTGAATATGGTCAGTACTGTAAGCTACTAAAGCCACCCACAGACTCTGCTGCTGCCTAAAAATCGGTTTGGATAAGGTCTCCAAAAGCAGGCCAGATACCAAAATGAATCTGTTAAACAGCAGAAAAACCTCCACATGGGAAACAAAGTGTTTAGTTGCCTCTTACACTTATTACTGATAAATTCATGTTTGAAAGTTATGTTTCATATATGAATGATGCCATTAAGATAAAAATTTATCACTATTTTCCCTCTGTAAAGAGTTGTATTTTAAACAACTAACTTCAAAAAATCAACACCATAAGACATCACTCTCCTTCCCCACATATTTCTAGGGATATTTTCTTTGAAACACTCTTCAGTTCTTGGGGGAAAAAAAGGAGAAAAATTTAGTCTGTATAGTGGCAGCTATTAAGAATTTAGTTCTGTGAAAATACAGAAACAAATTCCCATGGATGTTGTAAAACAAGCTGAAATACTTTAAGCCAACTATGTGACCATAATCCATAGAAATAAGCCTAAAGAGAAAAACTCTTGAAATTATGCAAGATATTTGGCATGGAAGAGCATTCATCAGTCATTCTGACATGGGAAGGATGGATAAAGGAAGCAGATGGATTCACCCATCTGCGCTGAGCCTAGAAAACGGAAAGTCATCATTATGGTTGCTAACTCCCTGTATAAAATGTATTACTTGATTATCAGGTTATAATGAACAAATGCAAAAGAACGTCATATGAGAGAAAAAGCAAACATTTATTTTGAGTAGGAGCTGTTTCCCCACTTGACGAAATGCTCACCTCATTTAAAAAACTCACAAGGACATCAGCTTAATGTTTACATCTAGTGGGGGGAAGGGGTGCTTCTGTTCAGGCTGAGTTTTTTTTTAATGTTGCAATGAATTAACTTTCAGGGTACAAGGTTTGGTTTGGTAGAACTTGAATTGTTACACAGGTCATCTCTTGTTTAGAACACCAACCTGCCTCTTCTCCTCCACACAGTGACATTAGTGAGTAGAAAACCCACACATTGCTGTCACAAAGTCTCTGCTCAACCAAGAGAAAGACAGATTTGTGTTAAGGTAGAAGAACCCAGTAATGCTACTTCTCATGCACCAAGAACACAACTCTTCTGCTCTCTTTGCAATAATTCAGAGATCAACTTTGCTGAATGTACAGCCAATATGCCAAAGTGTTTGTGCTGAGCGTGTGTGCCCATTGTGGTTTGGTTTGTGGGTTGGTTTTGTTTGGCTTTGTTTTCAGACAGGGATTCTCTCTATCCTGGACCTTGTAACAACTGTGAGACGAAAACCCGCCAAAAGCGGTGCTCAGGTGATGGATGATGACAGATCATGGATGATGGATGATGACAGATGCCCTGGATGATGTCAGATCTTCCAGAGTCCCTCAGCTCTGGGAGTGCCATTATGAAGCCACTGTACCACCACCCCCTCTGGTCAGTGAAGGAGCCCAGAACTCCCAAGCTGCCCCCAGGCACCAGAGGCCTTCGGGCACCAGACCACCCACCTCAGATCTGACCATGCACCCACACAAGAGGAGGCCTGAACTCTCACAGTGTCCCCTGCCAAACCTACAATACCTGCTTGAACTATCAACCTACTTGATAAAAAAACTAATACTTTTTTACTTAACAAACAAATTAAAAAGAACTTTCTGTTCACAATTTTTATTAAGATTTGACTCATGAATAGTTCATAAAGATTACTAATACATATTACAAGCAAGCTACACATCATTTGTGTCTCTTCACAGGCAGCAGGCACGTGAGTACAGGATGTGTTATTGCATCCTAGCTACCTATTAAAAACATGCTGAAGGTTGTAGAAATCAATTAATGATGAATTACCCAACTTTTATTTAAAAACAAACTAAACTATTAAGAAATAAAAAATAAGCCATCAGAAAAAATTAAACCAGTTACATGGAAAGTAAAATTCATTCTTTAGAAAGAAAGTTTTCACCACAGCAGAAAGAAATTTGGGCTTATAAATGGAATTTATAGATCAGTTTCCTCATGACATGTAATGTCCATGCAGTATTACACGACTGAAGTTTAGAAATGAATGGTGGAAAGTTAATGTTTCGGACATTAGCAAAAACATTAGGAATTTTAAAAAAACCCCAACCCTGTATTTATTTTCTAAACTACGATTTTAATACTTCCTATTTGTTTATCTTTCTTAAGCTCTATTACAGATTTCTCACACACTTTACAAAATAACTTTTGATCCTCTTAAAACTATTTCAGTATTTTTGTAATGTTTTACTTTATTTCTGAAAAATCTCTTACTATTATTCCCTTGGACCATAATCCAGAAGCGATTTACAAAACTATTTCAATTCTAGCATTTCTAGGATTGAACCTGGCCATTATATAGTTAATTTTTCTTAATAGTCTCATGTATTTTAAATGTTAATTATATCACACACTTGACAATACAAGAGACATGACTTGGTAACAACAAATGTAAGTAAATGCGTGAGATAAAAAACTTGTATCAGACATAGAGAGGATGATAAAAAGAAAACTTCACAAATTATTGAAAATTAAGTGTAAAAACTTACCTAAAAATATTCATCAGTTTCTATAGATGGCAATGAAGTAAAAGAAAATCCCATCCAAAATACAGTTAAAGAACACAGCCAGCTGTTAACAGAGAATAATTCATTTTAAAATATTAAAAAAAAAAAAGTTAAGAGATAATTCTGGCAGACTACCCTTCAAAACTACTAGTTGCCTTGAAAAATAATACTTAATCCCCAGAAAATGGAGATTAAAACATCCTAATACTTCAGTGTGTTGTTTAATTACCGAGTTCCACGTAATTCAGTATCTTTTGAGTGCAAAAATTGCAAAGTGTATTTGAAGAGTTAGCCAAGAGACCAATTCACATGCACACTAAATTTCCATTACTTCATTTGCACGTAATGTTTCCATTTATGCAGCTTTTTGGCTTACTGTGCTACACAAAAGACTCATACTAATGAAACATTGGTAAGCATTAAATAAAAACCTACATTTAAATTTTGCTTGGAAAACATTAAAGCTTAACAAGTAGAAACAAAATTTAAGAAGGAAATACTAGAATAGTTAAGTTTTGCTGAGTTTAAAAATTACGTCACATTCATAAAAGGAAACATTTTACAGTATCTTTAGTTAAATCTGCACAGATGACAATTCAGTCCATCTTGGGCTAATTACACTGGGACTGAAAATAAACTGATAAACATGCTTCTGACAAACAGAAGCATTTACACACGGCTTTGCATCAAAACAAATCACTTTCAACACAAAGTAACAAGATTTGTTGTTATCTCCAACAGCAAATACTTCAAGGAGCACAAGCTTGGGCAAAAAAGGACCAAGAATAAGAAGTCTTACCTACAGAAGAAAGTTTGAAAGTTTCAAGTTAAGCTCTTAACTGAAATCCATTAAATCAATACAATCTGCTATGCTGACATAGACAAATCAGTTTACAGCCTGCTAACATTGATTTAGCTGAAAATCTGCTATGTTATGCTCAGTGGAAATTACCTTATGTAGGTCCACATCAGGTTTTGTGTATATTTAAATCTTAAACGATCTTAAATAGTGTTAATTAAGTCTGTACAGCGTCCGGGTGCAGAAAAGGTTAAGGGTCACCAGGGTAAAGCATCTTGGGACACTCTGGAAAACTGTGTTAAACAAGCTCCCTCCTACTTACCAAGCTTCCCTACACTTCACAGCAAGCCAGCCCTCAGCTCTGCTCGCAGGTATTTGGCTTTCAAACTCACCCCCAGAAGGGAACTTGGGTACAGTCTTCATTCATATTAAAAACGTACGGTTATTAACTGATATAAATCAGTATAGCTCGACATTTTAAATAAACCCAGTACGACTGTACCTCCTCCACTCTGACACCGCAGCTTGCCGTACTGCAGGAGCTGTCAGGTGCTCACAGACTCGTTCAAGCCGCGGGACGTTCTGAGCTGGGGCATGAGCACGACTGGGCAGCAAGACTCACTAAGATGAGAACACTTTGCATGACAAGCATCAATATTTACACTTTACACCCACTCCCCTCAAGGAGCAAGTTCCCTTTTCTGTCGCACGACCGAAGAAGGAATTGCCTAAGTATACGTGCTGCTTAGATTGTTTTAAAAAAATAATACTACCTACTAGTAGGACTAGAGTAAGATTTAAAACTAGTCCTGCAGAAAAATACAGGACAAGTAAGACTTCACTAAAGACTTAACTAATAAGGAATCCTGACAGGATCTGAGGGAAAAGAAAAATTCAACTGTGCTATCCAATACATTCTTTAAGACCCTAACAACACAGTTTACGAAGCTGTATTTTGCTGATGTATTTATGCCAGTACCAGCCTCCCTTTCAGCCAGTCCAAAGGAATTTACTTCACTCAACAATTCGAAATACAAGTAAACGAGCAGCTTTATTTTTGTACAAGAGGTCGCTAGTTTAGCCACGCAGTTCTTTCTACCAGCGGAATAGCACAGGTAAGTTCTCAGCTTTCCCCGAAAATAAAAACGAAGGGACCAAGCAACAGGACGGCAGGATTTCATGAAGTGTGAAACACCCCGGGGCAACGCCGGGGACGCGCCGGCAGCTCCCTACAGGCCGGGCAGGAGGGAAACGCGCGGGAAACGCGAGGGGAACGCTCTGCCCGCCCCGGGCTCGCGGCTCCCGGGGCGGGCGGCTCCGGGATGCCCCGCCAGACAGGACCGGGCAGGGCAGGGCAGGGCCCGGCCGCGCACTCGCACCCACCGAGCGCTCCGAGTTCGCGGGGCGGGCGCGGGAGCG
>VZRQ01004937.1:635171-652884 GCA_013397975.1 Machaerirhynchus nigripectus | reverse complement strand
CCACGACTACAGCCCCCAGGCGGCTGCGTGCGGCCGCGCGCCCCGCCCCCCAACGGCACTTGGGCGCTGCGCTGCCACGGCCGCAGTCGCGCCGCAGAGGTGACCTCGAATAGCAGGATCCGCCGCTCCCGCAGACATGGTCGGTACCGCGCCCCTCGGGTTCCTTCGGGTCGGGGCAGCGGGCTCCGGCAGGCGGAGGTGACCCCGAAATGGCGTCGCCTTCCCCGCCTGGCCGCGCTGTTCCCGAGAGGGCCCGGGGAGTGGGGGGCAAGGGTGACCTAGAGGTGGTCGTGGCAGCCGGAGGAGCCGGGCCTGGCGGCACCTCAGGGCTCACCGCAGCCCCCGCGGAGGCCGCCCCGGGGTGACCTTCCAGGCGGGGACGCGGGGTCGGTGCCGGCCTGGCGGCGGCTCTGCCTCCCCCCAGGGCCGTGCGGGGGAGGACGGGATGTGCCCCCGTCGGAACGCAGCGAACCTTCCTGTCCTGGGGCTGGCACTCCGGAGGGGGAATCGCGCCTTTTCCCGGCGCCGCGGCTGGCGGCATTGCCTTCGGAAGATGGGGGCTGCCAGCGCCTTCGTTCGTGAGGCGTGAAAGGTTTTGGTGCGCTTCCTGTGTTAGCTCAAGGGAAAGTGCTTGTGAAATGTCTCTGTTGGTTCATCCCTGCTTGCTGTTGGAAATCCGGCTGTTTGTTCAGACTCTCCAGATTGCCAAGGAGTCCTTCTAGTTCTGCCCTGAGGTTACACAGGTGAACTGCAGTGCTTTGCTTTTCTGCAGGATGTATACATAGACAGACAAACCTACACAAAAGAGACCTTGCTTTACTTTCTAGGCATGAAAACATCTCTCTGTTTTTCTAGACTCAATACCCTGTTATTAAAAACTTCACTCTTAGTATAGAAAAAGCTATAGAAATAGCTTTAGAAAGGATGCTTGCATGCTCTGAAACGTGGCTTGATTCAGCTGTGCCCTAAAAAATACAAAAATCTGTAAACTTTTCCACTCTTTCTATTTAAAATACAGATTTACAGGAGTGATAACATGACAGCAAGTTTTAGTTCGTATTTGAGCTTTCAAAGCAGTGGCTGACATCAATGGGCTGGTTTCACAGAGAACTGCTGGTTGTAACTTCCTTTGATGTCCAGACTTTTCAGAATGTCACTGTTTTTATCTTGCATTTGGTGTTCAAATTATGCATGTGGTGTTGGGCAGAGGCTTTAAATTTCTGAAATAAAATAATCTATCAATGCAACCACCATGAGCTCAATGAGATGGAAAAAGTTTTTCAGGGGAACCTTTGTCAAGGTCATTTCTTAAGGGAGGAATGCCTTTGGAATTGCCTTGATCTCTGAACTGCAGCTCTGATGGTGTTCTTCGAGTGCACACCTGCCTTGCTGAAACTTTCAAGTACATTTCCAAACACATTTATTGTCACCATATATCTGCTTTAAAGAAAGGAGAGCAAAGGGAAAATTTCTTAGGCAGACTCTAGACTTTTTAAATTATTAAATCGTTCTTGTAAAACAAGGTGGGATAGCTTAGTTGGCTGTAATATTCAGGAATAATGTTAATTATCAGCAATAATCTTTATAGAGGTCTCTCATAACTGTAATTTAGCAGTGCAAAGTCTATCACTTATGCAGTCAGGATGTACCTGTCACAACATTTGATAGGTTGCGAGTTATCTTTTACTTACCTTTGTAACCTCCTGAATCAGTTTTGCAGCACAGTGCTGTTTGCAGGTATGGCACTATTTTAGGTCTGCTGATATCGGCTGTAATCACAGGTATAACTGAGGCACTGAGAGTTCTTAAACCAGAGTGTGTGGGGAGGGTGTTAAGACCACAACTTCCTCACTTGATATTGGAGGGTTTGCTTTTATCTGTGATAGTTTAGGAGGGGGAGAAATCCTACGTTTGCTGGCTTAGATGAAGAAGGGTACCTGGGGATGCAGTGTTCAGTTGCTGGGGGGGGGGTGTTTCATCCTTTTTAATGTTACTTCCACTACTCTTTTATTTTCCTGAAGTATTTTAATTATACATCGGTTGAATGTGGAGTAGGGAAGGTTTTGGAACAAAATAGTTCAGTTAGTTGTTGCTTAATTTGTCCTCTAGTTCCTGTATACCTGAGAGTGAGTAAAGGTCACCCCTGTAGTTACCACAGCATGAAAGGCTTGCTGGAGCCAAGTCACGGGTTAAAGCGCCTGGACATGAATGTCTGGAACCCACAACTTATGTTGGGGAGCTTCTCATTTCTCTAAAAGTAGCCTCAGACACTCAATGAGACCAATTTTAATATGAGATGTAAGTTTTTTTGGTGAGAGTTATCCACATTTTGTAAAAAGCACAACATTTTTGGGTTTTTTAATTCAGCTTCTGGATTTAAGAGAGAGCGTGAAGGTTTCTTGGATGCTAAATGCTCACATTAGGTGCAAGGGTAAGAGCATCCGGGGAATGTACTGAATCCAATATACTGAAGGTTTGAGGAAGAAAAACAAGTAGGCAGCACTCCTCACTTTATTTTAGCTTATGTTTTTTCCTTCTCCAGCCCCAAATGGGGCACAACAGGAAGGATGGTACTAAGCAAACATAATTATGTTGAGAAGGTGGAGCTGAGTCATGACTGAAGGTTTGGGGGTTTTTTTTAGAGGCTAAATGCAAAGTTTGTCTCAGTAAAAAAAAATAATAAGTAGTCCTATCTCTTACTTTTTTATCTTCTACTCCTTCCCTCTCCTGTTGTTATGCCGAATACTCACTATAATACCAGTGGATAGGTTGGTATTTTTTATGTTTAAATCAGACTGGCTTTTAAAGTTCATAGACTGGGAAAAAAAAAATCTCTTTTACTTTCCCCCTTTTGTGACACTACTGTAGAAGAAAGAGCCTTAAAATCTTTCTTCTATTCACTGGAAATTCAAAAATCAATTCAAAATTGATTTCAGCTACCCTATAATATAAAGAAAACATGTTCTGCTGCTACCTGTGTGAGTTCTGGAATAGCTTAGCATGGGATCACTTTTTATATGACAGGGATTTTGCCAGGCTAAGGTTTTGGAGCACTGTAACTTTCCAGTACTTGTTCTACTAACTAGTGTGGTTGACTGCCTTAAAAGAGTGTTCATTGTTCCATTTATATAAATAAAATGTAGATTCTTCTTCGAAACACACTGAAAAGTTGGCTTTAAAATTTGACACGCATCTTAATCCATGCTTCCAGTCATCATTCAGATGTTATGGTACATCTCCCTGCACAAAAATAGAGTACCAGAACTAGTTTTGACATTTAAACCAGCAAGAATTGATTGTCTACTCTCCTTCCCCCTCATAGTGGAGTTTTGATGAAGTTAGAGGGATGTGACCCATAGCAGGACAAGTTCAAAAGGAAATAATGCACTTCACACCACATAACGGGTAATCATGTAACGAGATACTTAAAGAATCATTCCCATAATGAAGGCCACGTCTAAATCTGCAAATTCAGTAGTTTAACTTCATCATTTATGCTCTGGTGTTATGCAGTATGTGATAAAATAGGGTAGGTGGCCCAATTTTTTAAATTATCTAACACTAGCATGATGCAGCTGTGCTTGGCGGGTCACTTCTGCAGAGAGAATACACTCAAAGCCCCACATGGTTTTCCTATAAATATCAGTGACAGGAATGCTGGTTGGAAAGGGTCTGTAGAGGTCAGAGAGTCTGCCCTCTTTCTTGCTCCATGTCTGGAGGTTGTCCAGTCCAGCCTGATGGCAAGACTTTTGCCACTGATAGATCATGTCATAGGTGTTTTGGTCTGGGCCTGGACGACTGCCAGGGGTGAAGGTTATACAGACTCTCTGAGTACCCTGTTCTGCTGTAGGAATACCACATAATTGAGAGTTTATCTCTGAATTTGTGGCTGTTGCACCCTGTTCTGCCACTGCTGAGAGGTGTTGGGCGCAGTGTTATTTTTGTAACGCTGTGAAGGTGTAGTAGGCTGCTGTTAGATCCTCTCTTATCCTCTACCTTTCCAGTCTATGTCCAGCACCCTCAGCCTCACCTTACAGACCATGAACTCAGGTTGCCAGAACTGGACTCAGTATTCCACCTGCAGCATCACCAGCACTGAGTGCAAGGCCTGTCTTTGCTCTGCAGTTTGCACTTTTCATAATGTATCCCAGAATGCAATTAAATCACTTATTTCACATTCATTTATGCCTGGTGTTTTGTCTGTATCTCAAATGATCATCTTTTAATTATCTGAAAAAGCAGGCCTGGCATTCCAGCAGGCTGGTCAGTCTGCTTGTTCCTGTCCTAGCACAGTCTGCCCCAGCCCTATTGCCTCTTGAGAAAAAGGGAAATACAAATAACAGGCTTACAAAATACTGGGTTATGAATGTCCTTTAGCACGTGTTCCATTTTGATAGAATCACAGAATGCTTTGGGTTTGAAAAAACTTTGAAAGGTCATTTGTCCACCCCCCTGCATTTAGCAGAGACATCTTCAACGAGATGAGGTTGTTCAGAGCCAACCTGAGCTTTACTGTTTCCTTGGATGGGGCAACCACCATTTATCTGGACACTCTGTGCCAGTGTTTCACTACCATTATTCTAAAGTATTTCTTTCTTATCTAAATCTGACCTCTTTTAAACTCATTGCCCCCAGTCATTCAATAATGGGCCCTACTAAAAAGTTTGTCCTAATCTTTTTTATAAGTCCCCTTTGAGTATTGAAAAGCCACCATAAGGTTTCCCTGGAACCTTCTCTTCTCCAGGCTGAACAAGCCAAACTCTTTCAGCCTTTAATTTTCAATACTGAATAACCTCTGGATCTCTCCAAGTCCTGGTTCTGCTTAACAAAGTGGCGTTTTGCTACAGGGCAAGCCATTTTTACCCTCTTATTTGCAAGATAGTAACATTTTGGCAGTCTTATCCCAGTCTTTTGGAGTTTTGGGTCAGTTTGACAATAGAGAGTTGTATTATGGATAGTGGTGTCTGTATTTGTTCATAATGTAGCTTTTGTCTGTGGATTAGTTAAATTGCTGCCTAACAGTTTCGTGAGGCAGTAGTTTTAAGTCCACTAGATTCTTTGGTTTCTGGCATTCAGTAAGTCTCTGGTTGCAAATAAGCATTCAAAGTGCTTAATGGGAACAGCCCTCGAAATTGAAAGAATCTCAAAACCAGTCAAGTGTCACAGCTTGTAAAATTTCTGTAGTAAATTGCAAGTATGAATGGGTGGGTGTATGTTGTATTGTCTTAGGTTAACAAGGCAATGTTGTTAAAGAGAAGGCAAAGTTTTTCAAATACATTGTTATTCCTGGCGTTTTGCTAGTTTTCCAGGAGCAGTTCTTAAGGATGTTTTTGCAAGCGTGGTCTGTTTCTGTAAAACCAAGCAGAGAAATTGCTGGTGTTTCTAGCAGAACCAGCAGTGTGATCCCGGGAGCTGGGGCTGATCCGCCTTTAGGCACGTGCTTTCATTCAGGTTAAATAATCATAACGTTATTGCTGCAGTAACTTAATTTTTAACTGGTGTGAGGCTGAGGTGTGGAGCTGTGGGTAAGGCTGTGTCATTGCCTTGCAGGGTGAACCTGTCAGAGTGCTGGTGACTGGAGCTGCTGGGCAGATTGCTTATTCCCTCCTGTACAGCATTGCTAAGGGCGATGTCTTCGGCAAAGACCAGGTAACTCTCACCCTGGATTGTGCATGAATGAATGAGAGCATGTCAGAACTGCAGTGCCTGAGACTGGTTTTCTCAGAGACACTCGGAATGGTTTGCCAATATGCAAGTAATTTCTTCTTTAAGTGGGGAAAATAGGGCTCCTGCTCTGTTATGCAAGCTTTCAGTTGCTGGTTGTGCTGAAGTTGTTTGATTTCTGCAGATGGGTTTTAAATCTTGTACAAGGTAACAGCAGAGTACAAGACAAATTCATTTTCAAAACAGACTGTGCCCAGCTTGCACTAAACCTTTTCTTTCTTTCCAGCCTCTTATTCTTGTGCTGCTGGACATCACTCCCATGATGACGGTATTGGAAGGTGTGGTGATGGAGCTGCAGGACTGTGCTCTGCCGCTGCTCAGAGGTGGCCAAAACAATTTTTTCTTATACCTACAAGATGCTGCAGTACAGTTCTTGCATTTATGAGTCCCTGTAGCTGGCAGGAGGTTAGGCAAAAGAAAATCTTAAATGACCTTCCTTGGTTTTGTATTTTGTGGAATACAATCACTTTAACTTAGCCTGTAAGCTAGGAAGAATCACATCAAATAGGTTTTGTGAACAGAACTGACAATGCAGATACCTCAGTTTATATAATCTAATCCTTGGTTTTCAGCCTGGACAAGAAATTGTCAGATACTTGTGCATATGTGCATTGTATTCTGGCCCAGCTGTGAAATATATAATATATTATTGATATATATAAAATATTTATTGTTAAATAAAAAAACTAAACTCATTTAGTCTTAAAAGTATGTTCTGCATAAAGACACAAAATAAAAAACTACTCCTTGAGCCATGTAAACAGGCTGAGTTCTGATAGTTTAAACAAGGAGAAGAAAGGGGACAAGTAGCTGTTAGTGTAATAACTATAACATGTGACAAAAACAGCATGTAGGTACCAGCTCTTGTACAAATCAAACTTTCTCTGCTTTGAGTTGTTAAAGGGGCAGGAAAACTTCACTTCTGTTGGTACTTGCCACTGAAATTTTGTTGTAAATGTGAAGAAAAGCATATGTACTTATATATATATTTTTAGATAGAGACAAATGAGATGTGTCTTTTTTACATAGATTTCACCTGTGTTTTCCACTTTAGATAAATATTTGTATATAAAACCCATTTACTGCTGAGTAGTTAATCTGTGGAGGCAGGGCCAAATGACTATACTTGTGTTTTTGGAAGGGGAAGGTGGTGGTATTGTCAGATTACATGATATACTATTTATGCACAAAAGAATATTCCGTTAGCACTATGCCATGAGTATTTATCTTGCTGAATTCTTTTACCCCTTTCCTTTTTTTTAGAGGTCATTCCAACAGACAAGGAGGAAGTTGCATTCAAAGACCTTGACATAGCAATTCTGGTTGGCTCCATGCCAAGGAGAGAGGGCATGGAGAGGAAGGATTTACTCAAAGCAAATGTGAAAATTTTCAAGTCTCAGGGTGCAGCCTTGGACAAGTATGCCAAAAAGACTGTCAAGGTGAATATAGGAACTGAATTTAAAACATTAATTCTCTGTTATGTAGAGATCTGGATACACTGTAGAAGAATATTGCACAAGCAGGAGCCTGTTTGGTGCAGGCATCCTTTCCTTATGCCCTGGAAAATACACCACAGTCAAGGCTAGATAAGAAACAGAATGTTAAATAGGTGAATGATTTAGTCATTAATTTGTTTGGTGAAAAAGGTGAGTCTTATTTATTTATCGTATTGCTGTATTCCACACATACTCTGAACTGGTTACCACCAATTCCAAAAACAACCCCATAAAACTGTATTAAAAAAAAAAAGCAGTCTTCTGCTCGTTATCTCTCTTCTCTGGGAGAACTGAATTATCTACATGCAGCTGCCTACTTCATATCCATCTGTGTCCTTTAACATAATGACCCTTAACTTCAGTATCAATATGGAATTACAGTTGCACAAAAATCGGCTTTGTTTGGGTTGTTTGCATCTTATCCTTTGGAAAATTTTAATTGTTCTCTCTCAGATTCCTTCAGCACAGTTAATGGGATCATGTGGCTGCTCTCCCTCTGCTCTTAATCTCAGACCCAGACTCCAACTGTGCTTTGTAACTGACTTTTTAATGTCTGCTTCCTCTGCTGATGAACTTCCCACTGCTTCTAAAAACGTGTTTGCTTCTTTATCCAGTTGGAAAAAAACCTATCAATGTAACTATTGCGGAGTAGTGGAAAATTTACTGAACTCACTTTCAAAAGGGGAAATTCAGAGGGAAGTTTGCAGATCAGCTTGTGTGATTTAGAGTATATGAAGCTTGACATAAGTCATTTGAGGCACAAATGAAGGATGAATAAAAATCAGTTCTGCATAGGAATAAATTGATCTAAGTTGAGGCAGTATTTTACTTCTAACTGCCTATGAACATTGAGATAAGTAACTGTTCTGGCTTTCTTAATTATAAAGCAATTATATAAAGCTGTGGCAGCCAGTCCAGAAAGTGTTTAAAAGTGGTTGGCGAGAAGTGTGCACGTGTCTGTCTTTCCCTGTATCTGGTAGCATGAGGTCTGAAGCCAGGCTGTGGGTCAGTGTACAGATCTCCCTAGAAGTCTGGTTCCCTTTCACATTGGATGTCACATTAAAGAAAATACCTACCTGGAAAATATTTTTATGTGCAGTTATAGAAGATTGGGTGACTACAAATGACACACTAAGAAAACAATCTTGTTGAAGGCAACCAAGAGATTAGAAAACTTAACTTTTAGATAGCTTCTTTGAAGGCCAGGCAATGTATTTCACTGGAGGGAGTTGTTTTGCAGAAATACTTACTTCATCTTTCCTTTTTTCGTTTTTAGGTTGTGGTTGTTGGGAATCCAGCAAATACCAACTGCCTGATTGCATCAAAGTCAGCTCCATCCATACCAAAGGAAAACTTCAGCTGCTTAACTCGTTTGGATCACAACAGAGCCAAATCTCAGGTAAAAAGGGCCTATTCTGTTATCTCTGCTAAATACAAACAGAGCAGTGCTTTCAAAGAAGCCTGTGAATTGCGAGGCTGAAGTCAATGCAATGGACTTCTTTAATTTCCAATTAGATTGCTCTGAAACTTGGTGTGACTGCTAATGATGTGAAGAATGTCATCATCTGGGGCAACCACTCCTCCACTCAATATCCAGATGTCAACCATGCGAAGGTAAATGTGAAAGGAAAGGAAGTTGGAGTCTATGAAGCTATAAAAGATGACAGCTGGCTGAAGGGAGACTTTATCCTGGTAAGATACCTCTTTTTTTTTTTTTAATGGTCATTCTGTGCTTGTGCTTTCTCCTAACCTCATCTGAAAATGTAACTGACTGACTTAGTGAAGCAGCTCCTTTTTCTCACCAGAATAAGCCGTCTTCAGATACCTTGTTGCTATCAGTTATTTGCTCTTGGAAAATTCAAGGCAGGAAAGCCTATGTAAATTCTGCTAGAAAAATCCAATTGGAATGCTAAAATGATTCAGCAAAGAGTTTTGATCACAGCTCAGGTGAAGCTTATGTGACACAGAAGCACCATTGCCACTTCACTGCAGTGACTTTTTGGGCTAGTTTTGTAGATGAAGTGGAATGATCCATTTGCTGCCCCCCACCCACCAGAAAAGACCAGCAACTCTTTCCCTGCTCATGCATGTGCACAGACACACACACACATTCCAATTCTAAATCTGTGGCATCATCAGTACCATTTCTGACAAGGAATCTGCAAAATCTAGTAAACGCCTGAAAATGTCTTAATGTAGGGTAGTAATAAATAATAATGTAGGTTAGTAAAACAAAGTAATGGTATTAATTGATCAAGAGCACAGGCTACCTAGGTGGAATATGAAGGGAAGTGGGTTACTAAAGCCCTAGATGAATAAAGCTTTACCAAAACTATTAAATTAAAAACTATTAACTTGAGTATGGTGAGGTAGATTTGATTATCTTCAGGAATTAAATTAATTTTATGCATTAAGGATTGTAGGATTGAGACCAGCAAGTGTTTCACATTGGTATTCAGCAGGAGACCTTAATTGACAGTGTGTTGCTCAAGACATCTGTTAACTGTTGACATGCACAAAGTCTCCTGGTGGGAAAAGCTTGTGACATCTGGTTGGTATGAGCGAAGTCAGCTAGCTGTAAAGCTAAGGAATGAGCCTCTGAAACATTCTGTTACATTCTTGTGTTGGCAGAACTCTTCTAGATTGTATTTCTGGGTTGTGTGCCATGTTTGTTTAGTGAAAGAACTGTATCACTGATAAAATTAAACAATTACATACAACGGTCTTTCTTGATGGCATTTACTAACAGCATGTAGACCAAGCCATGATTTTGCTGCTTTACAATTTAGTTATGGTTGGTTTTTTTTCTTAATTGCAGACTGTTCAGCAACGTGGAGCAGCTGTTATTAAGGCCAGGAAGCTGTCCAGTGCTATGTCAGCTGCCAAAGCTATCTGTGATCATGTGAGGGACATCTGGTTTGGCACTCCAGCGGTAAGTTGTGGCTCTTGAGTAAGTGCATGTTTGCCTAATGCTTTGATTGCATGCCCACCTCACTGACCTCGAGTCTGTGTGTGTTCAGAGGAAAGAATCTGTCCTTTTCTGGGGTAAGGTATGTCATAGGAGATGAAGGATATTGAAAACTATCAAAATTTTGTTTCCCTCTTGCAGTGAAAAGTGTATTTATCTCTGAATTTTCTGGTTTCAGGGGGAATTTGTTTCGATGGGAGTCATTTCTGATGGCAATTCTTACGGTGTTCCTGAAGACTTGCTATATTCATTCCCTGTTGTGATCAAGGTAACTAGGCTGTATTTAAATCCATGTATCTCTGCAAGACCTATTAAACTGTTGTGTGAGCTTGCTAACAGCAGTGTGGGACTGCAGTTGCTGGGATGTGGGAGTTTAGCAATCTTTCACAGAGAGGACTCCTATTAACCGAGTAAGTTAATGTGATTGTCAGCTAAGTGCTGGTGGACAAGTAGAATCTGACATGATTAGCTGGTGCTGGCTGCATTCTTTACCTGAAATAAAATTAACTGCTGCCTGATGTGGTTCTTAGGACGATAAGCTTTGTTCTTACGCCGCAAAGTTTCTTTCATGCAGACTGAATGAAGCCTGTTCTTACATGGAGGGCTTTTTATTTGTTTGTTTTCGATCAGGACAAGACCTGGAAGTTTGTTGAGGGTCTTCCTATTAATGATTTTTCTCGTGAGAAGATGGATCTTACTGCTAAGGAATTAGCTGAAGAGAAGGAGACTGCTGTGGAATTCCTCTCCAGTGCATGACTAGGTCAGGAGGAAATACAAAATCATTTAAGAGTGGAAGAATCGAAAAGCCGTCTGTAGGTCTGCTACCAAACACTACTACTGTATGCAAGTCAACTGTCTGTGGCCATTGTGCATTTTAAACTTTATATGCTTACTGGTACTGTTGTGCCTCTTGAGTTATTAGCAAAATGTTATTAAAGAAGTAAAACTAGTTTGTTGACCAAACTTTTTGTCTCTTCAATACTAGTTGCTTTCTGTGTATGGTACAGGATAATTGTTTGCCTCGGCCTTGGCTACTAACGCACAATCTGAGTTTTGATTAGAATTTGGCACTACTGGAACACGTCCTAGTCCGTGATCACTTCAGCATCCTCTGTCTCAACTGAAAATGAAATTAGAATGCCAGTAATTCTCCTTGCACCAGTAGTTCAGTGACTCAAGTGTATCACTGGACAGATTTCAAGTATATACGGTTCACTCTGATGATGCTTACAATGTTTGTCAATAGATATATTAAAAGTTGCTTAATCAGATATTGGCTAATAGTAGTCTGTTGCACTTTATTTGCATGTTTGAGTTATGTAACTAACACAATTTGATAGTACAAGATAAAAAAAACCCTGAAAGGCTATTTTAGGAAACTGAGGGAAACTGGTTTTAAGAAGCTTTCATGATGACTAGCATTTCCTTTTGCCTGAGTTGTTGTCTGTTCTGTTCTGATAGAATTTTCTGCCTTGTACTAAAGTAAATCTTGGTCTGTCATATCTGGGGTCATCTCATTTTTCTTTTTTCATTTGTTTTCGTTAAAAACAGAACTTCTTTGACCAGAAAAGGAAAGGTTAAACTGAATTATAAGCATATTAAATGGTTTCTTTGAGGTTTCTTCTATACCAGCCAGAATATAAAATAAATCAGCAAACATCAGTAAGCTTATCCATAAAAGTAAGTCTGCTCTCAGAATATTACTGTACGTATTAAGTAGAGTGACAATGATGCAGCAGAGACTTGTACATAGAGATGAAAGGGGAGAGAAGCATTTCAGAAAATGGAATGTGCTGCAGCACAGGACAGCTGGGACAGGGCACAGTGAGTGAATGCTGTGAATGCTTATAAAGCAGCTGTTGCAAGAATTTATGCATTTCTGCAGTCTTAGGAATAGACAGAAAGAATACACAGTTGTATTTTTACTGTTTTTCTTATTCCTCTGACCCCCTTAATGTTTAGTTACCAGGAGAAAATTTCATGCACCTGTCTTTTCATGACAGTTTGGGCACTTATGCAGAAATTAGGGAGGGAAGGAAAGCTGCCAATGTGTTGACTGCCTTCTGGCGTTCCATGCAAAGTCCGTAAAATCTCATTTCAACGTGAGCTCAGGGATCAAAGGAATTCATTGCAGTAATTACTGTGCTACAGTTTATTTTAAATGAAGGTGTTTTGCAGCGAACATTACAGGAGATGGCTCCAGTGCACACTGTTACTTGGTATTAAAAGGCTAAGTAAAGGACAAAGGGCACATCTAGGCCTGATAAACATAAATAAGGGATGGTGAATGCTGCTGGTGTGCACTGTGCTTTGTGCCATACCTACTAGCATCACCATGTAGGGAACAAGCTTTAAGAAAGAAAATCTGGAAGATACGGCTCTTCAGGGTTTTTTGATGTTATCTTTTAAAGCAGCCTTCTGCAGGAGACAGTTCTTGTAATGCTTCTAACAATGTATCAGAACAATTGCATAGTTAACCTCAGTACTTGATAGAGCATCTCTCTCATGATACACTGAACCCAAGTTAACAGTTCCACTGACATTTAACTCCTCATGCTGAGTTCTAAGCATTCTGTTCCCTCCACGCTTCCATGAACCAGTTCAACAGGAACTCTCTCATCTGCTCATTGTCCAAAGGCTTTACCATCCTGCTACTTACAAACTACCACGTGGTGGATATTCTTTGTATTGGAATTTACTCTCCAGTTACTGATGAGGTATTTTCAGGACATACAGACTTTCTGTGCAGGAAAGGATTTCACATCCATTCTTGACTTGCTGATTACTTCTCCATGAGGACAAAAAGACTTCAAGCAGCACCTCCTGAGTGAGTACATACAAGCATTCTTTGAGAAACAAATCCTGGGGGAAATTAGGTCTGGAATTGTCTGATCCACTTCTGGAAAGTTTCTAGATGGAGCAGCTGAGAACATTAGGGCTCCTGACTGAGTCTGTGTGTCAGCAGAAAGGCTCCCATGGAAGGCTGGGGAGTGTTCAGCCTGGCTGGCATGCCTCGTCATGGAGCACAAAATCCCTGCATCCCAAATCCTCCCTTCGTGCTCCTGAAAGCTGCACAAGGCAGGCTGCTGATCTGATCTCTTTGTGCTTTCTTGACAGCTTTCCATTCCCAGCAAGAATTCTTTTGGGAGGGAGAAGAAATACAGCTTTTCCCCAAAGGAACAAAAAACTGATTCCAAGTTTGTCTCGCATCATCATTCTTCTCCCAGTACAGCTGTTCCTGCTATTTCTTACAGTAAGAGGCTGGAAACTCCAGCTCTAACAAATGAATCTAAATCAACATTATATCGATGCTCACCACAGAGCTTTGTCCCTGGGTGGAGATACAAGGCATCACATCATATCAAATCAATAGTTTTGAATCTCACTTTCCTCAAGGGAAGGTGGGAGAACTTCTCTGGCAAGTGAAGCACTGTATTTTCAAAACAGAAAAGATGTCCTCGGTAAGTTTATTAGAATTATTTCCTTTTTTTCCTCCTTCCACCTCCACCCCCCTTTCTCCCCCCATTTCCTGTAGTTTGGGGTCTTTTTTATGTTTACAGACACATTTTGAATTCCAAATAGCAAATCCTAGAGGATAGCTACACCTCAGTAGTAATAAAAGAGGAAGTTACATAAATGTAACTATTTGCAGCTTAAAGAGCAGATATTTTAAGTTTAAAATGTCATTTAAAAAAAAACAAAACATTCCAACAACTCTGTAAGTGGCAGCTTTGCATAGCAGCATGATAAATGCTACTGAATTAGAACAGGGGCTGAGCAGTCAGCTGCTTAAAATAAAACACTGTAACTCCAGGTAAATAGAGAAGTAAACAGATAGAGATGCAGTCTTCAGCTTAGCCAGAAATAAGCCCTTTGTTTTAGTTTTACAGAATCTTTATTTATTTGTTACTAAAAACTTAATTGCACAGATGCTTTCTTTTTTCAAGTCTGCTAACACCGATCATCCATGCCCAGACCACCTTAAATCCTAAATAAATAGTAAAATAAATGAATACAAATAAAAATAATTTTACAATGCAAGTTTTCTTGGAGCCTCCAGATGGAGCTAGTAGAGAGGGAGTCACACTGGGAAAACTTTTTTCCTCTCAACCTGTGCTCCTGGAGAATAAATGCCTGTCCATGAGAAAGCAAACAAATCCCATTCTGCAAGGGGCTGGGGGCCCCGGAAACTCTCAGAGAGGAGAGGGAAGGTTTTGATGAAATAACCTACAATTCCCACCAGTGTGGACACCTTTCTCCATGCCATTGAGATATCTACATGAAAGGTGGTTTCTCCATGACAAGGAGAATAATCTTTGGATGCACTTGGCATTACCCTTGCTGGTGCCCCTCTCTTCCATTCCCCAGTAGAAACAGCACTTGAGATCAAGTTATAAATTCAGGAAACAAGTTCTGCTGTTGGCCCTGCAGGAGCCCACAGCAGCCAGATGACCTGTCTTTGCCCCTCAGCTTCTTGTAGCAGATACCTGCAAAAGGAGTTGAAAGCCCTGGCTGGAGTATGCTGTTCAGGGCGTGGTCAGAGTTTCCTTTGCAAGTGCTTTGGAGAAGGTGGGAGGGCCAGGTGGGATGGCTGTGCACCAGCTGACACTGAGAGGCCTGAGAGGCAAGTGGAGCAGGAAACTCAGCCATCTCTTTATCAGCAAGGAAACCACAAGGCAAGTAAGCCTGACCCATTCATTTCTCCTAACTGGAGAAGCTAAATCCAGGTGAAAATGGCTGTGCCTTTGGTGAAGATGGTGTGTACCTTTGTGGGCTTTCAAGAGAAAAGCATAGATTCTCCTCGTTATGAAATATCATCACGAGAAACCCAAACGCTGTTTGGTATTTTCTCTACTTCTCTTTGGTGTGGTCCAGTGCTGGTGCAGAGCAGAGCAGAGCTTGATAAACATCTGCCTCTTCTGAGAACCAGGAGCTCTGCCTTCCTGAGAAGAGATGAAGGAGATGAGCCAGAGGCCACCTCTGTGAGTTTAGGGCTTGTTGATACCACTGAATGGAAATATCTGGAGCCAGACAGGGTTACCAGCCATTCCCATTTCTCTCTGCAAAGCCACAGGAGATGAGGTTGGCTTTTCTTGGCAAATGCTAGGCCATTCCTCTGTATGTTGCGCAGAGAAATAATTAATACCAACTCCTTGTATGCTGTACTCCTGTCTGGCTGCATCACTGTGAAACTAGACATGGGGTAAATCAAGTTTCTTGTTAGTGCCCAGGCTGGTAACAGCGAAATCTGGTGAAGTGTTTGATCTCAGCTGTCACAAACCATATCCCCATGAATGAACCCCTGGCAGCACCTCCCCAGTGCCTCCATCCCCTGCCCCCTGTGGGGCTGGGCTGCTGTTCATGGACTCACCTGCACTGGCCAGCAGGAGAGGACAGCAGCCAAGCGCTGCTGGTCAAGGGCATCTGAAAGGGTCGGGGGTTCAAACTCAGCCACTTACCATTTCACTAGATGCTCAAAAAATCGTTAGAAGAGTTAGTCTAGACTTGTCCCCTGTAGTTCCTACCTCCAAATTTGACTTCATGTCTCTCCTCCCAGCTGTCACAATAGCAGCTAAAACAAGCAGCTGAAATTAGCAGATCGTGGTGTGATGAAGAGATGATCCCTTAAGGCAAACCGAAGGTTGCACTTGAGCCACGAGATGTCCCCACAGGGCAGCTGCACAGCCTTGGGGAGGACTTGGAGGGAAGCCACAGAAGAAGACACAGCTCTGCTGTGCTGGGCATGCAGTTCTGACTCTTTTTATTTTTCCTTTTTTTTTCTCTTTTTTTTAAGTGGTGAATGTCTGGTTTTTGGCTTATCCTTGAAACAGTGCTCCCCTTCCATTTGGGGAGAAAAAATCCAATGTTTCCCAGTCTCCCTAGGACCACTAGCTGCAGTAGGTGCAATGTAGGTGTTGAGGAAACAGAAGTTCCATTTTCCTTGTCCTTCTCTGGTCCCACTTCACTATTCTCAATGTGCCTGCCAGACAGAGGCACAGAAGTGATCTAGAGAAATTATGCTTCTTGGCCAAACAGTAACTTCCCCAAAAGTGGTCATTTTGTTACAGAAGGTGTCCATCCTAGTTCCTGGTCTTTTCATCCAGAGCGCAAAAGGGCTAATTAGGGCTAATTAAGGCTAATTAACTCCTTATGGAGATGACAGCGAATGAGTCTTGAAGGTACCACTTCTTGCTGCTGTATGGTTATTTCTACAAGGTGAGATTAGGAAGAGTTCCCTTTGTGTCCCAAAATACGCAGAATTTGTGCCTTTTTCTGAGCAGCCCAAATCCTCTTGGGCAGAGAGGACAGTAGAAGCAAGAGCCCTTTGTGAGCTCTGAGCTATTTGGTAGACAAAACCGAAAGCACAACCGTGATGTGAAACCAGCCTTTCCTTTCTTTTACTTTTCACCCAAGCACAGAAATGACACGCTTCATTTTGGTGCACAGAGAAATATTTGATGGTGGAATAAAACCCCCAGAGATTTCATTTCTTTTTGGTGAGTGGGGCGGAAAGGAGAGTGTCTCAGAGTTTTTACATTTACACTTGACTGTTGAGCCTGCCATGCTTCCTGCTATTAATTGAATGAGGTTGTTTTGCTAAAATATAACACAGGGTTTGGCTGATGGTGGTGCTCTTCAGCACTGGTTGTTTTCCCTTCCAGACTAGAGAAGGAAAGGCTGTCAAACAGACGAAAAAATACCTACTGGAGGGTCTCTCCAAATCTACAAGCTGCCTGCATTGAGACAGGGCTCAGAGCAACTTCTGCTCAAAGTCCATGGTCCTTCAACCTGCTCTTGTAACCTGGGTAATGACCTTGGCCACAGGATAAGTGGGCTTATCTTGGCTTTTGGCATGGAAATTGCTGACAGGGAATACAGGGAGCTGAAGGGGGCACACAAGTTTACTGCTGTCCCGTATCAGCTGTGGGGAGGTACTCCACAGCCAAGGGGTTACTGCAGCTCCTCTTCCAAATCCCAGGCTACCAGTGACACTGCCAAACCTCTGGGAATTGACACTTCTCCCTCTTGAAGCACCCCAGTGATGTGCTTGCTTGACACACTCGTCAACACAGATAATCATGGAAAAACTGCTTGAATTCTACAGGGGAAAAGAAAAATGGTCAGAAATATTGCCTGCAAAGTTTTCCTTGCTGTGAGAAGTACGAGTCATAAAATGCCCAAACGCTTCATCCATGAGAGAAGGGCTGCCACATTCCCGACTCTTACTGCCAACACTTCTTTCATGTCATGAGTCACCTGGATCCTGGTGTGTTCACAGCGCAGGTGATGAAGCCCACACCTACCCAGGGGTAAAACGTCTCTTGGCAAACGGAGTGATACCTGAGCAAATAATCTGTCACCTGACTCACGTGGCTCCTACGTGGTGTTCCTCTGCCTGGGATTCTGGCAGCACTGCTGGGAAGCAGGACGGAAAGGTCAGGGAAATGAGTACAAAAACCCAAATCACATATATCCTCAGGCAAACAACAAAAAGAGAATGTAAAAAAAAAAAAAAAAAATTACC
>VZRQ01004937.1:612302-635136 GCA_013397975.1 Machaerirhynchus nigripectus | reverse complement strand
ACTCAAATTATCTTGGCTTTTTTTTTTTTTTTATTTCACCAGCAAGGCAAACATTGGGGTGTCATGGCACAAAGGGACTCCTGGATTTATCTTTTTAAGAATGTCAGACTGAAAAAGGTCGAGAAATGCAGTTTGAGTGACTTCAACCTGAAAAAGCCACAGAGATGCAACCTGATCAAAGCTGCCCTGTGGTTTCCCAGCCACTTTTGCTATTGATTTTGACTGGGTTTGGTTATGGACTTTGATAAAAGCAGGGCCAGACACAAAATCAATGCTGCTTTTCACACATATTTTTCAGTCCATTATATACTATTGATAGCACCTGGTATATTTCATCATGACAAGTTTTTATCTTCCCCTGGTTAGTTAATGAGCTTTGTCTTAAGATGCTTTTTGTCCTTCCAGTAGGTAACACTGTGCTGTCCAAACAACTTATCTGTAATGACATGCCTCATTTTTGGCACCCTTCCTTTTCTTTTTGCATCGTGTCTTTTTGCATCCATCCTCTTCCATTTACTCCAGATGAAAGGTCTGTTCTTCTTTTTCCCATTTTAGAATGCGTTGAGAATAATCTTGTGGGTGTGAGCTTATTAATTCCCTGTTTTTTGTCTCTACAGAAGGTATGTTTTTGGCTCTAGCACAGGTTAACAAGCTTTTTGAAAGCAAAGTGAAGGAAGCTAGTCAGAAACAGCAATTAGCAGTGTGGATTTCAAGAGATGAGAGAAAACAAGTAGAAGTGTTCAAAAAAACCAGTGAGTGAAGTTCACAAATACACTGGCTGAACCCCAAGGAGACATGACACAAAAAAGAAATTTGTGACACTGTTAGAAAGACAACCTAGCCAAGAGGACAAGGACGTCACTTCAACTTAGGAGGAGCTGATTAAGTGCGAATGAGAGGAGCCGGAAGAGACCCACACTGGTCTGAGGGATAATCCCAAAAGCTACCACATCTGGGAGGAGGGGAACATGGGCAGAAACAGAGAGAACTTAGGGGAATGGAGGAGGAGGATGAATCAGCCCTGTGGTAAGGAGAAAGCAGATGATGAGATGGGACAGAAAGTGCCGGAGGGAGGTGGAAGTAGGACAGACAAGAGGTCAGAATGTGGAGGTGTCAGGTGGATGGTGTCCCTCTTATGACCCGGCCCACTGCTTGGGCAGGCTTGAGATGGGTGGCAGTGGCGTCACACCCAGCACATCTCTGAGGGAGGCTGGCAGCCACCAAGCCCCAGCAAAGGCCACAAGGACACAGCTGCGGGAGCACGTGGCAGGGGAAGTGTTCGTGTCGCGCGGTGCCTCCGCTGTGTTTGCTTTGGCGTTGGCAAGGCAAACGAGATCAGCCAGGAAAGAAGCAGGGTGCAGATGGCAGCCAGCGTGGCTCAGGGGCGTGGGTTGTGGTTTCTTGCCTCACTGGAGTCACAGCATGCTAGCAGAGACAGAAGGAAAAGTGTTGCTCGGACAACTCCAATCGACACTCCCATGGATAAGTCTGGGGAAAAACCAGCAACGGAGGTTGCCGGGAAGGCTGAGGAGGAAATTGTGCAGGTTAAAAAGCAAGACTGACGCAGCAACAGCAGGAGAGCACTTGGAAACGACCCTGGGTACAGAGCTGGGGCAGGGCTTATGAAACTTTCCCAAAATTCTGTGAACAGGGATGTTCCTCTCATCCTCACTGAGCCAGCTCTTCTGGTTCAGTAAGGAGCACATGGAGTCTGTAGGGACCCTCTGCGCTGGAGAAAGCTCTTGTCCTTATTCCTACCCAAGCCTATCTGCAGCAGGATCCTCCTCTGGACCTAGCAGGTGTCCAGCACAGCTCAAGGTGAGAGTCTGGGGGTGCAGAGGACAGGCATTTCTTCCATTTTTGGGCACAGGTTCAGCAGCCAGCCAGCCGTATCTAATGGCCAGTTCCACCCAGGTGTGCAGAGGCGCTGGAGGTGAGCGGACGCCAGCTGGCTCCTTCTCTGAGAGGTGAATGCCTGGTGTGTCCTGCAGCAACCCCGGCACTGTGGTATGCTTGGAAATCCAGCCAAACCCCCACCTGCAGCAAAAAGACAATGCAAGAAGAGGCAAGAGTCCGAGAAAGTTGCATCAAGCCATCCTCGCTGTTCCCACATGATATTCTACCCTTGCTTTTCTAAGGCAGATCGTGCTCTTGAGCACCTGACTAACACGGAGCAATCAGGACGTGCCTCACCTTTTCTCCTGACTCATATCCTGCTGTGGTAGGTACACTGGGTACACAAAAGCAAAAGGTTGCAACACCTTTCAGGCCACCATGCTTTAGTCAGGTTCATCCGAGCCCATGAGCTGACCTGCCAGAAGAGCGGGAAGGAGGCGGCTCCCAGGGTACCACAGCTCCAGAAAACATGTGCTCATTATGTCAAATGGAGGCTGCACTTTGGTACTCAGACTTAAAGTCTTCTCTTCCATTTATGCCGCTTTGACAGAATCAATATTATAAAGACAAACTGTTTGGCCAAACTACTGTTTCCCTTCCAGACTCCCTGGGGTGAATGCATTCATGTTAGATTTTATACACGAGCACAAGTTTTTCAGAGATTTATTACATTTACATGAAAGGAGGAAAGGAAAAAGCAAATTATTAGTCCACACCATCCCCACCTCTGTCTTATGGTGCTGTAGAAGATATGACGGGGTTGTGAGGGGAATTTGCACAATCCTGCTCTGTTTGTTCTCCCTCAATAACTATTTTAGCATCTTTGTAGCTGTATAAGTGCCTCTACACTGGAGCACTTGAAGTGGTTGTCAATTTTCATCCAAGCAGAGGAATGAGAAGAAGATCATAAGATAGAAAGGCCTTAACTATGATTGCATCCACTAACTACCAGCCCTTCTTTTCATGTGGTTTTCTCGTTTTGTATGACTTGATTCCAAATTTGCATCATTTACGAAGTGACCATTTCACAGATGAACCTAGATTTTATTCGCTATACATGAAAGTGTAAGCGATGCTTCAGTGAAGCACTTTTTAAGAGTTGTAAGGGAAATCATGCCAGCATGGGAGAAAGGAATGGTTTGGGTCCCTCTCCCTGGAGACTTTCGTTCAAAGACACATAACAACTTTTCCCAAGCACCCATAGAGCAGACAGAAAAGAACTGTAATTAAAAAAAACACACAAACCAATCTCAAGGTTAAATCAGAGCTGGAAGGGTAGACTAGATGTTGTTATGTTATTTATGTAGCTAGTCACCCTACCCAAAACGGCAGGATGGATTCAGCTCTGCTGAAGGCTTTATTCGTGATCAGTACTGTGCATAATAACTGAGCTCCCACGTTGCTCAGCTCACCACAACCACCACATTCCTGGGAGAAAGAGCTTGCTTTGGATCTAGAACAAAGTGGAGGCACCGCAATAAATGTTAATATTTAATCACCGGGAGTTTTCCAGCCCTCTGGCAACAAGCCGGAGCTGGGAAGCATGTCCTCTGTTCAGAGTGTACACACACTGCCCCAGTGGCACTGAGGACGAAACCTTAAACTTATCAAAGTCTCTTTGATAAGAGAAGCTCATTCAACCTGGGAGCTGTTCCTGGAAAAAACACTAATAAAAGTGAGTTTTGCTTTCTCGGCAGTTGTCCCACTTGATAATGAGCTGGAGTTGAAGAAAAACCAGGGATTTCCCTGGTTACAAAAAGCAAAAAACCCACTCTTCCTAACCACCTAATGAATTTCTAAAGCAAGGTTTAAGCTGATTTGTGTTTATTTCACCTGGTTTTCCACTCTGCAGGGGTGCCAGGTGATGGGTAGACGTGGTCATCCATGGCCATCTGGGAAAGGCGGATCAGCTGGGGCCGAGCCAACCTTGGTTTCCAGCACTGGCATTTGCCCAGCCCTCGTCAGCTCTCACCTTCAGAGGAGACGTGCGACAGAGTCACGGGTCTTGTCTGCTGCCACCTCAGCCAAAAATACTGGTCCTGACTTTTGAGGATTTAGAGAAGGAGTGGATGACAGGTGGAAGACATAACGTTAGAAAGGAGATGGTATTTTATAGCTCATTCTCCAGGGAAGCTGTTGACCCAACGGGGATACATAGCGAGATATAAAAAAGAGGAGGTTTGAGACACTTGGACAACTGCAAGCCGATGAGGTCTGGACAGTGGTAGATGTCACATCCCTGTCAGGAGCCTACCAAAGTCATTGTGAGATTTGGTAAAAAAGCATCTATGGAGGAGAGTGGCAATGACATCTGTCTTTTAAGTTTATAGCCCAGGAGCAATCCACTCTACAGTGTGGGACACATGTCTAATTCAGCAGATAGCTGGAGTTTCTTATGGAGCTTTTTCAAGGAGATGGTTAAGGGTCACTAAATGGTTTTGTCTCATTTTCCCCTGCAAAATTCCTGTCTTCTCTGCCTTGCCTCTGCCAGTGTGCGAGCGTCTTCAAGGTCTCGGTGTCCAACATGAGAAATGCCACAGCTGCTCCACCTCATCCCTTTCATTCCATTTGAAAAGTGACGTTGGAAAATGGTTTGTCTTCCAGCATTAGCTCTGGAAACCCACTCTGGCAGGGCAGCTCCACATGCCTGTCTCGCCCCGGGGCCAGTGATTAGCAGGTGTTGCATTAGAGCTGCTTAAGTGGGCTCAGCCTCGGAGGCTCAGCTCTATTTATAGCTGAGTTCACTACCAGGGCTGTGCCAAGTAATGGACACGCTGTGGGACATCAGCCTCTGAGGTTCCCTACAAATCCTTGCAGTCCCCCAAAAGACATCAAACTATGTCAGCACAAACAAATGCACCCTTAGGACCTTAAATTATTGCTCTTGGTGATCCCACGAAACCACTGCACCTGACCTTGGGTGGTACCAGGTCTCTAGGTTTGCCCCTGGTGGGCAGAAGGGCTGTGCCAACCCGTCCAAGACTCCTTCCTGCTTCCTGTGGAATGAAAAAGTGGAAAGGTGGTTGCAGGTGATCACCAGCCCAAATAGCGAGGGCAAACAAGGGCAGGTTGGAAGAGAGCATCCAGCAGGATGTTATATGTGCCTCCATCTGGGTCATCTCTCATTTTGGGAGAGGTGGCAGGGCTCACTGCCACATCTCCCGGGAGCTGAGGAAAAGTCACGCCAACAAACAAGGATCTATTTTAATCACAGCCCTGACAACTGGCCCTCCTCCACAGGGATTCAAAATGTCACCCTAAAGACAGGGGGCTTGGTACGTGCTGTACAGCTTAATGAAAAAAGTCATGTGGAGCCTCGTGGATAGAAGTTTGCTGAGTTATACTGGGAAAATTAAACACAAGTCACTCTCCGTCTGGATTTGGCATCAACACATTTATCATACTGAAGTTGTTTTCCATGTGATGGTAGTGAAAGGCCAAATTCTGCCTCTGCATAATCAGACACGTGTGCTGTCATTGAACTGGGACCCAGGACACTACAGATGGGTTTATTTGCTTTGTCAGGAATTGCTGCCCCTTGGTAGCAGCACACAGTTCTTTAACACCAGCTGGATGTGTGCCCCTGTGGAGCAGATTTTGGTTAGTGTCCCCTGCAGCTTTCTGTGGGTACTTTAAAGTCCAGACGTGCTTAGCCCTGTAATGTCCCATGGAAATGGTGAATCTCACAGTGGGCATCATTACAGTCAGAATCTACAAGTCAGTCTTGGAAAAAAATATTTATTTAACAGGAAAAATTCCTCTTAGAATTATTGGAAGGAAGCATTGGACTCTGTGATCCTTGTCGGTTCCTTCCAACACAGGATATTCTATGATTGTACAATTCAGGGAGGCAATGTAGACTTTTAATAATCTCAGCATATTAAAACTTAAATTCCTCTTGGTGTTTAATTTCTTCCTTGCATTTTGCCATTTAACACTTAGGCACAGAATCATGAAGGATCCACTTTTACAGGTTCAGTCCAAGTGTTGCTCTTATGAGTACAGTTGCCTGCTTACACCCTTCTTCAGAGGATTAGGAAATGAAATCTCTTTAACTGAATAGCACTGGCTATCTAATTTCCACTTCTCGTTTCGTTGACAGCAACTGCAGAATATCAAAAGAACAATATATGGTAAGAATTAATGACACATATTTGGCATCTGCTCCCAATAAAGCATTTGAGGAACAGACAATTGGATAAAAAAGGAGGTCAGGGACCACAAATAATAACAGCACTTCTTAAGGACTGATGACAATAGAGGCTCTGTCTCCTCCACTAGGAAAATGTACTGGTGTTTTACTGCTGTGTTTATTATTTAACCACAGGACAACTCAAAGCCACTGAAAATATTCCACTGAAGTCCTAGCACGCTGCTGAGTCCAACAAGGACGCGTTTTTAAGGCGGGAAAAAAAGCAGAATTGTCTTCTCCTCCCCACCTGAAAGGGGTACAAGAAGACCAACGCCACAGGAGCCGGCGGGACTGGGATGTGGGATGGCTCAGTAACCCTTCCCTGTCTCCCCTCTCAGCAGCCAGCGATGAAAGGCACGCTCAGCAGGAGGGGCCATCAATGCCAGAATTGTAAGGCAGCTTTCCCTCTCTTCCTGAGGTCCGTCTGCAGCCTTCCCGGCACAGAGCTGCCTTTTCAACAGCCCCTGCTATTTCTGGTGCCTTTTAACCATCTCCTCATGGGACCAGCCTGGCCTCAAAACACCACAGGGGACACAGCCAGAGCCTGATCCAGGAGAGCAAAACCAGAGTGGTGGATTGACTTGGAAGACGTGGAAAGCTGTGCATGAGGAATTACAAGCCATTACCTTATTACATGCTTGAAAACAGGTACAGAGAAGCCCAGCTAGCTACAGCTCCACCCAAAACACATGTGGGAAAGATTTAATGGGAGCCATGCACTGCCAAACTCCTCCCGTGCCAGCACCCCTCCTTCCCAGCCCAGTTTTTCTAACAACAAGCATTGCTGCCTTGCCTGGTGTTTAGCTCTGAAGCATCCCATGCCCCCACAAAGGCTGTGATCCTGTGTGCGCACCCTGAGCTAATTTATATTTGTTGTTTATGCTGGAACATTAATTTGCCCGGCAACCACGGATAATTTTCCCATGCTGGTTTACTATTATTTATGTGCATTCACAGTGGCAGCTCTGCTATGTACAGGGTTTATTGGGGAAGAGATTTGCTTGGTTTTCCTCCACGCTGGCTCCTCCACAGCAGCTCAGATGGGTGCTGGTGCACTTGTGGGAACAAATGCAAAGGTACAACTGAGCCAGAGAGAAAAATGCCTCTTTTCTCACTTCGCTTCTGCTCTACCTTGGCACTTGCAGATTACTATTTTCGAAGCGTGTTTCTCTCTGTGGCAGTTCCAGTCGTGTCTGCCTTTCTCTTTAGGTGCCCCCACCAAAGGCACCAGGGATCTCTTCCTCATGCAAGATGCCCTCTCTACTCAGACACCCCTTTTCCCATCCCAGAGCTAGAAGAGGTGCTGGGAATGGTTTGGGACAGGGTGGGTTGGCTTGGCCGAAACTGTTGTGGCTGTGGTACAACGTAACTACAGAGGTGATCATTTGGGAATATCTACCTCTGCAGTGTGAGTTAGTATATGCTGGTGTAAAAACAGCCTGTGGGTCCAGGGTAGAGGTTTTGGACTTTTTCTTCCTGGGATTTTGACTCCAGACTGGGTTGATGGAGTGGTTCCTCCTGCAGAGACATTTTCTTGTCAAGGGGAGCTGGCATCTTGCATCTCCTCGCCTTGGGAAGCATGAAGCTGTAGAGCATTTCTGCAGCTCCTTTTCTTCATGCTTTTGTTAGACACAGCTCCACAACCATCCCGTCCAAGCTGGGAATGTGCATTTGAGATGGTTTTTTTGGTACTGGGGGCCGCGTGGCAAAGAGCAGGTTGCAAACACATTAATTTCTTAGCCCCCAGCCACATCCCAGCTGCCTTGGAGGAAGATCACCAGCCAAACTGTGGGCTGGGATGCTTTGAAGGGCTGTGCTGAAGCCATGAGTGATCCACACCCCCCGCTGCTGACGTAATCACAGCAGAACTGCAGGATTTACAACAGTGGGAGATACAGCCCTGATATTTTAAATTCTATTTCCGTGTTCTCTGCTTGCTATCTTGCACGTGGCTGGATGTCTCTGGGTTTGGTTTGGTGTGGAGTCTCCATCTAAGCCCTCCTGGGCTTCAGAGGAGCTGGATCAGAAAGAAGTGCTGGGTCCTTACTTTAGAAGAAACCCCATATCAGGCTCTGAGCACCTCAGGTACGGGAAAAACACGGACTTGAATTTAGACACACTGCTCTTCACAAAGCAGAGGGGCAGATAGCTGAGCTGAGGTCCAGCTTGCTAGGGACAGCCTTCCTGCAAAGGTACAGCACACCTGGAAGCGCTCCCTGAGCTGCTCACAGTCCAAAATGATCCTCTTGCATCTGGGACAATGAAGGGGTTCAGGACCCTTGTCCTTCTAACTAGTCCAGAAGGAACAGAGAGGGAAGAGGCATTGTGGCTGAAAAGGATGGAGCTACCCGGGGGAAACAGAAGAAAAGGCGGGGGGGAACATCATGGCAGAAGACTGTGGTTAGGGAAAAAATAGGTTTAGAGTGGGAAATATTTGCAGATAGAAGTCCTAGGAAGAAAAGTGAGGGATGAATGTGAGAAAGTAGGAAACCACAGGTCACCAAAAAGATTGCAGGAAGGTCTGTCAATGTGCTTCTTTTGTATTGGCTGTGATCAGGAGATGATCCAAAAGTGTTCCAAGATCCAGCTGTCCTGGAATCCTTTGGCCTACTCTGCTTCTCTCTCCCAGAACAGCATTTCTTCTGGATCAAATATTTGGGCAGGGGAGGGCAACAGGAGGGTTTCAGGACATGAAGAAATCTTTACATCTTTTTTATTTGTTCTCATATGAGATTGTTAAGCCATGTAAACATGTATTTTTATTTAGAATGGAAAATGCTTGTACACATACATAAATGTGTTTATTTATATACAAGCATCTCTTACCCCCATGCAGAAACAGGTTGCTTCTCAGCTCTTCATCCCACTTAACCATAATTTTTCCTTTGAAAGCCCTGGAAGCAATAAAGCCCAATGGAGGGAGCGAGGCTGATCCCATCCCTCCACTAACCCACTGGGTGTGGGGCTGGCACTGTGTTATCCCACAGCTCATACCTGTTCCCCAGAAAAACCTCCCACTGCAGGAGAAAAAGTCCTTCCTAAGATCTCTAATCTGCCATCGAGCAAAGGTGACCACGGAGGTTTCCCTTTGCCCGAAGCGCTGGCTCTGGAAAAGGCAGGACGCCTGGTCTGAAGCAGATGGAGTCCCAGTTTCCACCAGCCATTCCACCAGGGTCGAGGTCCCCGATACTGCCAGCTGGGCATACTGGTTTAGCTGGATTTTCACGTTCCTTTACGTATCACAGGTTACTTCTGAGCAGCACAGGACAGGGCTGATCTGCCCTGGGAACTGAGTAGGAGGGAATGCAGTAGTTTGGCTCCTCTGTGCAAGCTCCTGTACCACCCTGATGCTGGTATCCAGGACGTCGAGGTGCCTGGGGTGAGTAGAGATGTCGTTCCCATGTGTTCAGAGACCCCAGCTCCCTCCCTCCCTCCCTCCCTGCCCCACAGGCCCGGGGAGGCTGGGGCTGGATGGTGCATGTTTGCCAGCAAAACGCTTTTCCTGCATTATTTTACTGGCAGGGAAACGTAAACCATTGGCTGCACTTATTTGCTGACTCAAAGCTGTGATAGATGATGCTGTAATCCAAATGTCACCAGGCAGTAACCTTACATCGGGTGACCGGGGTCGCGGGTCTCATGACTGCTGTCATATTTTTGGAACTGTGCTTCACCCAGAGATAAGGCTTCCCTTGCAACTTCCTTTCTCTGCAAAGAGCATGGCCACGTGTGTCCAGTTCTCTGTCTTGGGACACACCATTGGCAGCTTCTGGGACATCCTGAGGCGTGAGGACGGGGCAGCTCCTGGGCTGCTGGGGCTTGTAGGATCTTCTTGGTTGTGGGGAGGGTGGCTCTTCCTTGTACCCAAATGGTCTTCCAGGCCACAAGTGCACCCCTGGCACTTTGGGTTCTAAAGTTGTTCTGTGGAAAATCTATTGCTTTATTTGAAAACGACATAGGGAGATCCTTCCCTTTCTCAATATCACTAATATGGAAAAGCTGAGATCTTCTTTTCAGGTTTGTATCCAGTTCAGAATACATCTAAAGTTTAGGGAGTGTTCAATGATGGAAGTTCGTCAGGGTCGACCCAGAGGGGAGTTTTACTGGCTTGTTAAGGTTAAGACACGCCCCTGGAGGCACCTGCAAATGGACTCAGCAGCATTTTTGTTCTGCTTTTATTGGATCGATATCAGCCAGCTCTTCAAGTAGTTGCCTGAATATATTTTTTGTTTTTATTTGTGGTGAAAGACCTGACTCTCCTTGACCAGAAAGACACTTTCATTTCACCTGGGGGCAGATGGGGCCTTTGAGAGCCCCATCAGCCTCATCTGCTGGTGGCCTGTGATGTGTGCCAGTCCCTCTGAATGCATATGGAGATCCCAATTGCTTTAAGAGCACTTTACATCATCCCAGGGTATTTTAAGGCTGGGTCAGTGTAAAGTGGCTTTTGTATTAAGGAGTATCAGACCCAGGGATTTTGTAACTCCACTTACTGCAATTCTCATAATCAGCTTGAAGTCTCTAATTAGCTGCATTAATGACTCAGGCCTGCAGACAAACCTTGAAGGTGAAGGGTGACATGCTGGAGTTGCTCTCTTATCTGGGAAAGGCTGAAGTGCATTGTGCCTTCTTTTAAAAGGAGAGTTGAGCAGCTAAGAAATTTACCCTCTCCCCAGGTTTCATTAAAAGCATTAAAAGCCATTTGATATATTCAAAAGCCATATCGACCTCTCTTCTGATCAGATCAGGAGTCCCTCCAAATTAGCTTTAAAAGATACAATTGCCCATCATTTGGGCTTCCTGGAGGCCACCCATCATCCTTTCAGATCCATCAGGTGCAGCCTGGGTTTGTTCAGGACCGTGGTTTTCCCCAGGGAATTATGGCACCTGGACTGCAGTGGGTGATCTGCCTGGCTGAATCCAGCTCCAGGCTGGTCCACGGAGAAGTGGCTTGGGAGGAAAAATGTGTCCATTCTGGGCAAATTTAATTAAAGCCTGACAAGAGAAAGGATGAAGTTCTTGACAAAGAGAACAATGAAATTTGAAAGGAAAGCTGCTTTGCCGGCTCTCGTTGAGTGAATAGCTGCTGGAGTTTCTTGCGTCCCCATAAATGGCTATAATTTGCTTTTCAACAGCTTCTACTAATGGTTTTGCAGAAGTATCTCATTAAAGTTTATGGGAGCTTCTAATCTTCCAGGACTCTAAAAAAATGCAGAAGTCGCTCTGTGCCTTCAGATGAATTTGTGAGCTGATCTCATCAAACTTCCATCTCCGGAAAAAAGTCCTGTGCTTATTTCCTGACAAGCTGTCGTGTTTCCAGCTTGGTGCCTTTGAGTCCCCACTTCGCAGACAGTCAGATGAAATCTATGGTCCCACGGGGTTGCAACCAACACACGGTAGGAGAGACCCAAGAAGCTACAGCCCGATCTCGGAGGTGTGATTCACTTGAGAATTCAGGATTTTAATGCCTGTTGCAAGGTTCTCTGCTGCTGGGCAGCTGAAAAATTGTCTGTAGCAGCAAGGGTGCTGCTGTGCCCAGCCCTGCAGTGCAGACATTGCAGCCTTGGTCCTAGGGCTGTGCGGGGCTGCTGGGGGGTGGCGGGGGCTGCGGGCGCTCTCTGCCCATAAACACTGGCTGTGACAACTGCATTCCTCATGGGAGGGCCCTAAAAGGGGGACCCCAGGCAAGCACGGGCACGGGGTGGTGCTCCCACAGCCCTGCAGGCTGCCTTAACCAGCTCTTGCTTTGTCATGCCAGCTTTTGGGACGCCTGTCCCTCAGGGATGAGCTGTCCAAAGGGTCTGGAGTGTGGATTCTTGCAGGCTGGGGACCGCAGCACCCCACTGCACTGCCGGGAGGTCGGAGCCGCCTGCGGGCAGGGAGAGGTGGCTGTGACGAGGGAGGGTGGTGGCTCTGCAGCTGGAGGCAGGGTTTGGTCGTGCCGTGCAGCTGCTGGAGCACAGCCACCTCAGCGCTGACACTGGGACAGAGGGCAGGGAGGACAGCTGGCACCTGTGCTGGGCTGGGCAGAGCTGCCACGAGCTGAAGACCAGCCCCTTGAGCTCCAGGCTCAGCAGGAACAGCACCAGGCAAAAATGCCACGTCCCCTGGAGAGGTAGTACCTGCCAGTTTAACCTCTTGCGTGGCCATTTGACTTTCTGATCTGGGTTTTTTCAGCCTGTTTCCCTTTGCATGAAAAAAAAGCCTGGTTGGTTGTTTTTTTTTTCCTACCTTTCTCCTCAGTCCCACACTTCCCGAAGGGGCAGGATGACAAAACCTTGCTCAAAGCCCAGTGTGGTGGAGCATGGACCAGAGATGCCAAAGCTCGGGCTAGCTTGGCCATATTATACGTATAGCTGTATCTGCAGTACATGCAGAGCATTTTCAGCTGCTGCCTGGTCCAGCACTGGGTCAAATCTGCGCGGCTGACAAAGCCAGCAGCACCGTCCCCTCACCGCCACACACCGGAATGCGGCCCGGCGCGCTGGCCACCACAGTAAATCAACTTGTTTCTTGCCTTATTTGAGGCTTCCAGCTGGCAACGCCGCAGCTCCCGTGGCGTGCCCTTCCTAACAAATCGTTTCCCAACCTTTTCTACTGTTTGAAGCTGAAAGCTGCTGGATTTGGCTTCTCAGTGGCATTTGTATTCAGCAGGAGCCCCCGCCTCCCGCCGGCTCCTCGCACCCTGCGATGCGGCGGTGCCGTCGCTGTCTCTGCACAGCCTGAACTTGGCAGCATGTGAGGTCGTTTCCCACAGCTACGGGTAAAGCTCGGGGACCCCGCCTTTACTGTGGAGCTAGTTCCCCATCAGTACAGCCAAACTCCTGTGAAAGCCTCTTCACTCGAGCAGAGAACATTTATTGCCTTTGATAACCTTGTAAAACATTTCTGTCTGTTTCTGGACATCTCCGACAAAGACACGTAGCAGAAGATTAAACTCACTCATGTTTTACCCCAGAGCTTAACAAAACTAGGGGGGAAAAAAAGGACAAGTCAGGTATGGTTTAGCTGAGGAGAAAAAGCCTGACTTTGAAGCACCCACCTTCATACAGAATCACACACTGGAAAAGATCAATGTGTCTCTAAGGTCATTGAGTCCAACCATTAAATATTTTTGGAGGAATTTGATCAGGACCCAGTTGCAGAATGGGAACTGCTGTTGGCTTTCAGGAGTTATCGATGGGGCAAAATGCAGCTCTTGGAGCACATGGCATTATATGCTCCTGGTAATAAGCACAGCCCAAGGCAGCAGAGGCATCCCAGGTGTCCTGTCCTTCAGCAGCTGTGGCTCTCTCTGCTGCTGCAATGAGGCTGTTTGCTCAGGCTGCTCACTGGCCTCATCTTGTCATTTAGAGACCTGGTTTCCTATCCTGGCTTCTATTTCTGTGGTGCTGAGCAATGATCCTTGGGAATCATTCATTGTGCTTCCCTTGACAAGGGGTTTTTTTGGGCAAGGATCTTCTGGGCTTATTGTGTGCCAAGCCCAGTGGAAACCTGAGCAGGACTGAAAATTTTAGGACACCTCCTCTGTGAAAGTGTACCCAGGACAGAAGGGTCTGGCTTTATGTTTGTGATGTTTCACCCTTCATGGCTGCACTCAAAGCACCATTTCACTGCTGGTAAGAAGCTTAGCCAGGACCTTGAGATTTAGCCCTCGCTGCTACCCCTGCAATTACAGCCTCTGTAAGGACTTCCTCATGGACACCCACACATGAATTTGGGTAATGGAGGTGTGGATGGTTTTCTGCAAGCTGCCAGATGTCTGTTGCAGCCAGATGAGTAAGACCAGCCTGAGAGCAGCTTCCCCCATGACTCGGGCTGTAGCACAGGGCTCATCTGTGCCTGGATGGGTTTTAGTGCCTCTTACTTACACACTGTCCAGGCAGCAAGTCACTCTGGGGTGCTGCAGAAAACCAGAATGTGTGCACTGGGACAACTCACTTCTGCTGCTGTAGGAACCATCACTGTGTGGCAGATGATTAATGGCACAAGTATTGCACCACTCCCCTCTGAGCCTCCTCCAGCAGTGCTGATGCCCTCCCAGGACATGATGCTGCCTGACAACCAGGACGTAAATGTCATCCCCTCCCTCGCTGCCTCAGACAGCCTAGAGTAGCATGGCAGGGACTCACAAGCCTTGGAGTCACTATTTCTGATCAAGAAATGGAAAATCCCTTCTCCGGGGAGGTGCCACTGTGTCCTCTCACAATGTTTCGAGGTGCAACCATGGCTCACTTTCACCCATTTTTGCTGGAGACCTCCTGGATGACTTTGATTTGGAGAAGAGACCTATTCTGTGGCATGAGGTTGCTCATTTGCTCCTCTCCAGGTGTTTCCTCTGCTGCCACGGCCTGGCCCACCAGGATGGACCATGCTGCCTTCAAGGAAGCCTTCAGGCCTCATACTCACTGAAGGTATGGGTTGCACTTTCGTGTGTCCTTGGAAATGGATAAAACATTAAACATGTTTCACAATTAACGGATTTATCATCCAAAATGCAAAGAACAGTATTAGGGGCAAACTTCAACCCCTTCCGCCCCCACCTTGGTTGGAGAGGATGGCAGCTGATAGTGCTCCAAGAGGATTTGAGCTGCCACCAGCAAAGCCTGAGCAGCTGTGAGGTCATCCAAAGGCATCTGAGATTCCGACTTTGCCACCAAAATGGGATTATGGTGGCAATATCATAGAATCCTAGAATTGCTGGCATTGGAAGGGACCTTAAAGTTCCAACCCTCCCCCTCTCCCTTCCCCCCCCACTGGGCAGGGACACCAATGTGCAGTGGTGTGGACACTAGAAATAAATTGTTTTCTGAAGTTTCTCCATGACTATTTAGTAGCATGAAGAAATCATTTTAGCAGGGGTTCCAGCTAAAGTGTTTTGTCGCTCTCCAGCTAAGGAAGGGAAGCAAACGTGGCCTTAAATAAAAGGATTTACTGTGTGGGAGAATCTGTGAAAAAGGTTTTTTCAGCAGAGATGGGGCTGGGATGTCCAGTGTGCAGCAGGCAAGAACTAAAGGGATGAAATCCACCCGTTTCCGTTGGAGAAGGGGTAAAAAAAGCAGGGCAGGCTTTGTGGGGAGTCACTGTCCTACCACAAAAGTCCTTGAGATCATTTCCAAGGAGCTCCAGGGATCTTGCCTGGCAGTGGATGGCCTGGCAGTGGATGACCTGGCTAGAACGTGGAAGAGGTGAAAAACATGTCCATTTGTAGCAATAAACACATAATATTTTCCTTTCTATTATAGACTGCATTTTCAGAGAATGCGCCCAAAATGAGCAGGTCTAAAATTAAACCAAAATGAAGGCAACAAGCCATCGATAACTCTGTGGCTTGAAATGGGCTAGCAGCTGGCACTCCCTGCCTTCCTCCTATATCTCCTTAAATATGAGCACCTGAAGGGACACGGGGGCCCCAACAGGACCACACGTTCTTCCCGGTTTTCTCCCAGGGGCAGGACAGCCTCATGGAGCCACAGCTCCAGGCTTCAGGCCATCCTGAATTTGGTCCAGCAGGAGCCTGCCAAATCCCACGAGGACGCCTCATCCCTGCTCTGTGAAATCACTGCAGCGTGACCTCAGGAGGGCGGCACTCACACCACGTGTTGTGTCCATGGAAGCAGCTGTGCAGAGGCATTTGGCTGCTGGGAAGCCTCACGTTGCCAATGAAGTTTTGGGATGCAGCAGCTTCGGTCGTGGCTTTCCGTTGGATCTTCCCAATCCTGTCACCCCAGCCTGCAGCCCACTAATGCGAAGCAAAGCAGTGATTCCCATTTGTTCCTGCCAGCTACCTCAGAGGCAGTGCTGAGGATGTGGCACAGCTGAAAACCTGGAGTTCACCACTGGCCCTTTGGGCTGCTCCACCATCAAGAGATAGGCTTCTGCCAGTTGAACCATGGGCCCAGAAAAGATCTGGTGGCCTTGAGAGGTTTTTTAATGCTTGAAAACAGGCGATATTTTGTTCCTTACTCCAGGAGTGGCGCATATAGTCCTGCACGTGCCAGGGAAGGAGGCTGCCAGTAAGGGACACAACCATTGCAAGAAATAAAACGGAAATGGATTTATTTTATGCATTCTAGGAGGGGAAAAAGGATCATGTGCACACACTGGGGTTGGTCTTCTGCTTGGTTTTGCAGCATTGCAAGACTAGGAGTTGGCTGAAGAGCACCATCCCCTCTCTGGGACAAACTCTTATGCTGCTGCACGTGGGCTTGTCAGCACAGATTTCATTTTGTCTCAGAAACCAACTGGCGCAAGAAAAAGTATTCAGAAACGTGGTGAACAGGTTAAAAAAAGAGTCATCTCTCTGGAGGGGGCATCGGTGGGAAGAGAGTTGTGCAAAGCTGGGGCTGCTGCAGAAGCCTGGGCATGGTCCCAGGACATGGGAGGGACAGGCTGCTGGACAAACAGAGCATTGAATGATGCCAGTAGGTTTTTCCTGTGCATTTCTGTTCCTTGTTTGCCTCAGGGATTAATGTGTGTGTCTTAATAAACTCAGTAGCATTTAGAAGGAAGCTCAGATTTTGTTTTGTTCTTGTTTTTTCCTCTTTATATTTGATACCACATGGTTAATTCAGAATTGCAGGTGGAAGAAACAGATAGAGAGGGAGTTGTTAAGTAAGTAGGCAGCCAAATTATTTTTTGTGATGGGTGGGGATAGGAGATGGGCATTTTTAGTACAGATAAATTTACTGTTCTAATTTGTGGTTAAATCACCCTGTAACTAAGGGTTAAACTTCTCTTTCACCTTAAGCATCTGCTGCTGTTCAGTTCCATGAGAATATTATGTATTTCCCTTCTCATTCAGATTCTAATGTTACCTTAAATTAATCTTGCTTTTAAACTTACTATTAAACTTCAAAATAAAAACTAAAATTCTGTGCATCTTGCTGGGTGAAGCATAAACTGGTGTACTTAGGCATGTGTCTCTTAACTGCTTGAAGACATTCCCCATTGTCATAATCCGGGATTTTGTATTAAGACGTGTCAGCAGTTTAAATTCCTCCCTCCCACATGACTGAGATCAGGAGCTATCCAGAGAGGAGACCAGACAACTTCAGCCCTAGAAATGGTCCATGAGGAACCTCACCAAGCCCAGCAAAGGCAAATGCCAGTGCAGAGACGGAGCCAGGCTCTTTTCAGAGATTATGCAATGGGCAATGGGCACAAGGTGCAAGAAGAGAAATTTCAGTTGGCTATCAGGAAAAAATGTGTTTTCCATGAGAGTGATCCAACAATGGAGCCCAATGAGGCTGTGGAATATCTGTCTTGGGATATGAAAACCTTGGCCCTGAGCAACCTGATCCAGCAGGAGTTGGAGGAGGAGCCTCCAGAGGTCCCAGCTCCAGAGCTCCTTCCTGGCCTCTTTTTCTGCAGACCTGTGACTCATTAGGAAAACCCCATGGTCTATTGGTAGAGAAACCAGAAAAATTACAGTAACTCCTTTAGTCTTGTTCTTAACCCACCTGTTTGGTGCTTTTTATTGCCAGGTTCACCATGCCCCAGTGCACGTCCTTTCTTTCTTCATGTCCGACATTTAAGACCCAACTACTGGCCAGGCAAACACCTCTTCATGCTCCGCTTGGCCAAGTGGAGCGACCTGGAAACCATCTCTCTCCCCTCACCTCCAGCTGCCAGGCAGGCACCAAAATCCTCCTGAGATGTTTCAGCAAACGCACAGGAGGCATCACCAGCAGTGACCATCCCTAATCCTCTGGGCTAGGAAGCTTGGATGTCAGCAAGCCCAGTCAGCCTCAGTGGTGCAGCGAGGGAGGCTCATCATCCGGTGGCTGAGCCCCATCCCTTGCAGACCTCCAGGCCCACAGCAGGCCCCCAGCACCAGCATTCCAAGGTCCCCCACCATGCTCCTGGCTGCAGGGCACCTGCCTGACCACACCTGCAAACCTTGGTAGGTGGATGAGCCTGGCGTGGTACTGCAAGGCTCTCCCTGCCTGGGATTGCTGGGTGGGCACACAAATGTCCAGTAATGGTCGCTGGGTCTGACCTAGGTCCTGGATCCAACCCTGGGCACGCAGGGGAGGAAGGGGAAGGCTCTCACCCCGCTGCAGGCGTAATGAGCTGTTTTTCTCCCGTCTCCAGCACTTGGCTTCCAGCCCTGAAAGGAAGAGCACGGTGCCAAAAATTTCCACGGCTGTGTCCAACAGAGCAAGCTGACACCTGATTTGCTGTTAATTATAGCAGTGGGAATAGGTCCAGGGGCAAATGCGAAAGGGTGACAACCGGGTGGCGATAAGGACAAGCCTCGTCTGTCGTTTGTCATAAGGGCTGGTCGAGAGGGTTCTGTTTTCTATAAAAAAACCAGTAGAAAGACTTCCAGCATGCTGAGAAACAGCTGGCAGGACAGGACCTATAGAAACCCTGCCTTCCCCTGGCTGCCTTCCCCCCAGCACCTCCAGACCAGAGAGGGCTACGTTGTTCCCAACACCCCCTCCCAGCCCCGCGCCGCTTGTGTGCTGGTGTGCCACGAGGCGCCAGGCGCCGCAAAATTCCTGCAAGAAGGGAGGTAAAAATAGACCCTGAATTATTCCAGACCTTTTGTCCAGCCTATCTGTGGGCGAAAACCCCCATTCCCTTGTGAGGCCTGAGCAGCTCCAGCCATTCCCAGCACCACCGAACCCCCACCAAACCAGGAGACCCTGCCCTTGCAGCCTGTGTTGTGTTACTCGTTGGGTAAGTTACTGTTCAAGAATGTTGCAGCTCTAGGGAGGAGCACTCAAAACCTGTAGATGGTCCCTGCTGAGGTTGTTAACAGGAGATTTTTAGGCGCAACCAGGCTTATTTTTGATTCAGTGGCTTTCAGCTGTTGCCCCAAAGGTGTGCTGTGTGTTCTTACTTTAAACATGGAAAAGAGAGGAGAGACAGAGAGAGAGAGACAGAGAAAGAAGAAGGCATAGAACTAGAAGTATTACCTTAATTTGAGATTTTGTTTTATTTTCATTCTAGCGTTGAACCAGGTGGAGTTGAACAATGGCTGTGTGAGCACGGCAAGGGCAGGGAGAACTCTGTTTCGTAAAATAAAATAAAATAAAATAAAATAAAATAAAATAAAACAAATTTTAAATGTGGATTTTTGTACCTTTCTAAACACTTAGGAAGCATTTCAGAAGAAGGCAGTCACAGGTTTCTGCACCCCATGCTGAAGCCCTGGGGTATCACAGACCGGTGCCGCAGGGATATGTTTTAAGGACGCACTTTGAAACTTTTTGGTCTGTTTGGTGCTCTTAAACTCGTTAATGCTTTACGTCCTCCCCGGCTGATGCCCGAGCACGGATTGTTTGAACTCGGCTGCTCCCCAGCCCGCAGGGACAATTGGAAGGAGAGGAGGGAGTGGGAGCGATGGTGCTCGCTGATGAGCCTCCGCTTGTCTGGGAAATACTGCAAATGGGTGTTGGTCAGGAAACAAAGCCTCGGAGCAACCGGGAATGTGCCGGGCGGCTGCTGCGCTCGCTGGACAAACGGGATCCGGCGGAGCTCAGGTGCACCGTGCCCCGTGTGCCCCACCCAAGGAGGCCCAGACGTGGCCTTTTACTGCTGCCGAGTCACTCACTGTCTTTTTCGGCCAAAATTCAGATTTTAAAAAGAAAAAATGAAAAGAAAAATTACTCTAACTATACATATTATACAGGTTTTATAGACGGTGTAAATACATATATCCATAATATAAATGTATATAAATATATAAGTAATAAATATTTATATTATATATACACACATCCTTGGAGATCCGTGTGTGTATCATGTCTACTTTGCTGGATGCCAGGATGCACCTGGAATTATACATATGTAATATAAATTCCTGGATTTATATTGTAGATAAAGTTGTAAATATATATTTACATAGTATAGAAAAATATATCATATGGGTATATGTAAAATACAGAAATCATATAAACATTAGTACATATATGCATATTATTACATATACATTAGTACATATATACATGTTACAATACTGTATATTATGTATATGTATTATGTATTGATACATGTATATTATACATACATGTCAATTTATAGTATATATTACTATTAAATATATATAATTAACAAAGAAATGGTCATAAAGCAGCTGTGTTACTATTTATATTATTTCGACAACAACAACAAAGATTTTTCTATTCTTCTCTAGTCAGTAAATTAAAATGTTCACACCTTGGCTTTCCAACTGCCTCCCAGCCATATTTCCTTGGCATTTGCACTCTTTTCCTCAAAAACGCCCAGATTTCCAGTATCTGCTGACCCTGCTCAGCTCGAACAAGCCAGTTCATTGGCAATAAATGAAGTGGCTAAAAGACAGAGGAGAGAGGGGGAAAACAAATGTCCTCAGTGGGAAACTTAGTAAGGAGAGCTAAGGAAGAAATAGATGAGTGAGATGAAAGGGTGGTGCTGGGTATTCAGAAGGGCTTTACCACCTCCCCTTGACACCACCCACCTACAAGCCAGGAATGAGCCCATCCAAAAGAGAACTCTCCCAGCCAAAAACTGCCAGTGCTGAGCCAAAACTGGAATGGGGAGAAGGGCTGGAGTAAGGCGGGGGGACAGGACCAGTACTTTTGGCAGCATTTTGCATTGCTGTAAGCTTCTCAGTTGATGAAACCAAAGGAAATCACTGCTACTGTACCCGTTTTATTTACAAGGCATATTTACGAGGCAGTTTATTTATGAGGCATAAAACCAGGCAGTGGTTTGGGTTCGGTGCTTCCATCCCGTTGTTTCTTTGTGGTGCAGCCGCAGGTTCCTGGAAGATGCTGAACCCCCTGGCTGAGATGGTGACATCAGGCACTTGGGGGAGCAAAAGCTTCTTTTTCATTTAGGGCATTTAGACCTCTCTTTGGCGTTCCTGTGTCTACTTAATCCGAAATGTTGATGCAGGTGGATGGGCTGCCAGGACTCAGCTCCCTGCACATCCCTGGCTGGCGTTTCGGGAGCAGCAGCACCGGGAGGCTGCACCAGCAGCTTGCCCATGTCCTGTGAGATAAACCCCACCCTGAGTTTAATCTAGCTCAAGAGCTTTACCAAAATTCGCTGGTTTTGGATGGGTTGGTTCTGATTGCCTCCACCCTCAGTGACTTTGACTGACACCATCAGTGCTCAGCCTCGACCGTTTCCTTCCTTCCATAGAACGCAGTGAAGGAGGGAGGGCTTTCCCCTGGTTCCACCGCAGTGAGACAGGTCACTGGAATTAGTTTTACTGCTGGCAGGTAAAAGGTTCTCTCTGCTTAGTACCCTGTAAGTTATGCCTGTAATTGTCTTTTAAAAGGACAGCTGTACAAAAGTTGCCCCTAAGTCCTACCCAGAGATCACCTAGGTTGTGTTTGGCTTGCAGGTGTTGGGTGTGGGATCGTAGCAGAGCTGAGCTGTAGAATTAGAGCAACAGGTTTAAATCAAGGCATTTTAATTAACGGGGCAAGGACAGGAGTGGGGCTGCTCTTGCATTTAAGGTAACAGCAAGCTCCCATCAATGTCTAGAGAAGAGGATAAGGATTTTGCTGAAGTTCCGGAGTCCTGGAATCCAGGACTTTTTTCCTGGTGGATCTGGGGCAGGAAGAGGAGCATCTTCCCTGATGTCAAGAAGGCAGCAGGCAGTGAGCCCTGTACTGTCTGGTGGTACAAAATGAAAAGGGATGCTCCCAGGTCCAGTGGATTGGGATGTAAAATTCTCAGGGTCTTTGCATTTTTGGTTTTCTTAAAAGCCAAGAAACAGGCAGATGCAGAGGCAAGCCATCTCACCCCAAAATGGACTGGCTCATCCTGGGGGTTGCCTGCTTTATCCCAGAGAACTTACAGGGAGCTTCAGCTGGGAGGGATGAAGACCACCCTGCCCATCCCAGGCAAGGCTGCACCCATCCACCTCTTGAAACTGGAATTCAGCAGCATCCTGCCAATTCCCACACCTCTCCCCTCATGGTAACAGGGCACTGGTCTGGTCTGCAGTTTGACTCCCTGTGGATATAAGGACTCAGTGATGTATTACCTATGATTTTACATACAAGCATATACTGCAAGGCCATATAGAGCTGATTTTAAAAAAATGAGAAGGTAAAAACCAGGGTGGTGATTTACCTGCAGGGTGCTGGGGGGTATTTATGGCACGCAGGGGGTTTCTACCATAACTGGGTGTCACCACAGTGCAGAGGGAAGCCCAAGCACCGCTGGGAAGTGTCTGCAGGCAAAAATCGGGAAAATATTTGACAAAGAGGGAAATCACAGCCTGCCTGAGGAGCGACGCTTGGCCCCTGGCACCTCTGGGGCGCTGCATCAGTACGGCACCTCCTCAGCACTGAATGTGGCCACGAACCCGGGATGGAAAGCAATGGGTGGAGATGCTTTAACTCATGGTACACTCCATAAATCAGAAATACTTAAGAGAATCACAGACTCAATCAGGTTGGAAAAGACCTCTGGGATCATCGAGTCCACCCCATGACCGGACACCACTGTGTCAGTCAGGCCATGGCACTGAGTGCCACGTCCGGTCTTCCCTGAAACACGTGCAGGGACCGTGACTCCACCAGCTCCCTGGGCAGCCCATTCCAGTGTCAAACCACGCTTTCTGTGAAGAAACTCTTCTTAATGTCCAACCTAAACCTCCTCTGGCGCAGCTCGAGGCCATATCCTCTCACCCTGCCGCTGCTTGCCTGGGAGAAGAGGCCGAGTCCCACCTGGCCACAGCCTCCTCTCACGGAGTTGTGCAGCGAGAAGGTTCCCCACCGAGCCTCCTTTCCTGCG